>PNEQ01024947.1:66488-128993 GCA_003012365.1 Medauroidea extradentata | reverse complement strand
ATTATGAGTAAGAGGAAAGTTAGTAAACCTATGTTACGTCCAAGGCAGCGTTTTTAACATTACATTCAGTTCAAATAAGTAAGATTAAAATACGGTTAATACTAGCGCGAAAAGATCCTAATAACTCTTCTGGTAACAAAAAATGTAGGTCAGTCACTGAGAACAGATATTACATGCCCTGCGCCTAGGATGTCCGCTATTGGCGATGGCTGAGTTCTTGATGGCAACACAGGAAGTCAATTTGCTAGGACATGTCTCGTGTACGAGTGTGTGTGACGTGTATGCGAGACTGCTGTGTTGATGACCCTGTCACTACGTCTGAAGATTGACGCGACCCAGAGACAGAAGAGAGGCGCAGAAAATGTAATACCGTAAAATGGGGTGAGTAGGTACGTAAGGATGTATAGGGGAAAAATTTCATATCTAAAGTTCCAGAACAGAATTTTAAAACCCGAGTTTTTCTTAAGGTTGGTAATTTAATTATTTTAAAAAGAAAAATTGTATTAAAATATAATTCGATTTAAGATAGAGGTGTGAGCTAGGAATCTGTTTCTAATGTTGTCCCTATTTGCCCCAGCATCTCTATTCACTCCATTTTACGGCGTATTGTTTCCTTCACAAGGAAAAGTCCAATCTCGTAGCTCAATGGTTAGATCTCCCGGTTGGTGAACCTAGGTTCCCGGGTTCGATTCAAGGGCGAGGAGGTCAATATTTACAGTTGCCTCTCTGTGTTCAGGACTTGGCGTTGTGTTGTCCCCTCAGTTAATTCTTATATCCCTGTTAATAATTAGTTTCTGACTGATGAACGTATATAATTCATATAAAATCAGTTAACAGCTACGTGAAATTCACTTATAACAAGGGAAAATCACTTTCAAATCAGCAGGTAATTAGTCACTGAAGAAAACAGCATGCGTTAACTAATTTCAGTTGTTCATTTTTAACTGGAATTTCTCCGAAATGGCTCACGTCTCACTGATGCAAGTTGAGAGTGCAAAACAAGGTGTGGGGCACATGAAGGAGACATCCCACCCTCTTTTCTTTGTAGGATTTGACTGTGCGCGAAGAAGCCTTGTCTCCTTATATGTCGGTTCTGAGGGCAGGTGAGCTCTGTTACACAGATGCTAGGTTATTATCTTGAGTCGTCATTCCTCCCTTTTTTAAACGTGTTTTGTATAAGTTTCAGTATGTTAGACTAGAAGTTTTAGGGTTATGTTAGTTGTATATTACTTCGTTTTGTTTTAACCCTCCAGTCCAGAACTGGAAAGTTATTGATTTCCTTGGCAAAGTTTAGTAATTGTTAAGCCCTGAGAAATGTATTAGATTTAAGGTAGTAATAAATTGGTTAGTTAATATATTGTGGTTTTGAAATAAAGTTTCCTGCTTTTATATTATAAGTATTATTATGCCTATATTTTTGATATTATACAATTTGAATTAACATAGATTATTTTCTTTAAGTAATTTAGAATTACCGCCCTTATGCCCTTTAAAGGCTCGTCATTTTCTTCTCCTTAATTTACGTTAACCTTTCAGAAATAAGTGTGATAGTGTTTAGCAACTAAATAATTACATTTTATCTCATATATGCCAGAACGTTAATTCAAGACCCCTTAGAGTAACTTTTAATAATATCCTCTCGGAGTATTTTGGTTTAAATTATATTTTCGTAAAATAAGTAGTTCGTCCCTGAGTTGAGAGCATACCCCACGCTTCCTTCTAATTTTTTAAAAATAGTTTCAGTTTCGATGTAATAATATTTGTGTAGTGGAAATTCTAAGTTATAGAGTTTCGAAAAGAGACCGAATTTTGTTTATTATATCAAAATGAACTGTGCGCTGTGCTTGTGTTTTACTGTAAGACCTAAGTCCCAATTATTTTCCTAATCGTTTTTATGATCGTCGAAAGATTGCGTGTCACACATGTAAGCATACTCTTGCAGCACTTTTTTTCCTTGTTACTAGAAAATTAATTTTTTCGGGATTTAGAATTCCCACTCTTCATTTAGTTCTAAGTAATATAACTACAGATAACGTGAGACCAGAAAATAGAAACAGTAACCACACAAATTCTGTGAAGAATCATAAAAATTGGTCGGTATTTTCTTATTGCGTTACTCCACTTACAGTGTTCCTTGTAATTTCTTAAACTACTTTTTCAACTCAAAAAGCAACCTATCTAAATATCTATGTTTGTGGAAGTACTCGATCGCTCAAGCTTCGTATTTCGCAAGATGTCTCCTCATTGCAAGGGAAATGGGTAACCGAAAAAGAAGACCAAATTAGTAGGGCGTAACTGGCTGGAACGTCAAGCACGAGAAAAAATAAAACTTCCGTCAAAAGAGAGAAATTGGAGACTTCAAGAGGAAAATTATAACGGAAAGGGATGGCAAAGTCAAACACCGGAAGGAATCGTTGCGAGGTCTGAGCGAAGGACAAGTTAATAACCAGGAACAAGAATTTAAATTGAAGTGAATGACGAGGGAGATATTCAAATACGAAGCCTGCCTCAAGTCTCTTAAGGGAATGCGATTGTAACGTAAATATAAGAGTGGATATTTCACGTCTACAAGAATCATGGAACAATTTCATCCCACAGTTATCACTCGGGAACATCCTAAGTGTAAGATTTAAATGTGTATATATACGGCTGAAGTAACATAATAGAAATGTACAGTAAAATCTAAACACAGTCTTCTTAACGTGTTTGAGACGTCAAACTAAAATGATGGCATATTTTCATGTTTTGATTACTAAAATCAGATTTTCGCATTCACCAGAGAACAAAAAATTAACACCACCAAGTTGGCACTGTAGAACTTTATAATACTTTACACTCATTACTTGTAACTCATACGTGTAGTACAAGGCTCACTGATTGTTGTCATAATATTTTGAAATACTTTTAAGGGACTGGGAAACATTTCAATTGACTATTTTAGTTCTAATAAATGAAAGGAGAAAATGTATGTACATCATGTGAAAAACTAGTAGCGATCAAATGTTGACAAACACTAATTGTTAGAGCCCATCTTTTTGTGAACTATCGTCTTTGTCGGCGTAGCTATAACTCGTTTAATGTGATAAATACATTCGATCATACAGAATGTTCTCTTAAGACGGTTCAGCAGCAGCATCATTATTGTTTACTTAAACCTGGAACCATACAACGTTTAGGTACTTTTTTTAGTTGGCAATTTCAGCCATTAATAACGAATATATCTTGTAATTTTTTTGTATTATGACACTTAGCAGTAAATTTTTTACTGTTTTAGAACAAACTCGTTGTAAAGATACAAGACTAATAAAACTAAAATGTAGGTAGATTATATCGGGTGCTGAGAGGGCTGTGCCTGCCAACCTTGCAACCAAGAAGAGGGAATTCGGTGTCAAAAATAAAGTAATTCTCAATGAACCAATTAAAATTTTTTTTCAAATAAAACGTGTTATGTGTAGGGAAGGATACATTTCAAAATTCGGTGACTTGCTTGATAAAATTCATTGTCCTATGCTTTCTCAGGCTCCTTATATTCGTTCATTGTCTACTTTACCAGTGATTAGCAGCTAGTGGACAAGTGGTCGTAGTTTGAGCGTACACAGTAGATAAGATTCTAACATGCTGGTGAGGCTGCGGGGGCCTAATGGTCATACAATTCGCCTCTCGCCAAGGCGATCCGGGTTCGATTCCCGGCTGAGTTAGTTCCCAGATTTTCGCATGTTGAATCGTGCCGAACGATGGCCGCTGGTCGGTGGGTTTTATAGGGTTTTTCCCGTTTCTCCTGCTCCTTGATTCCGGCACTGTTCTATACTCACCTCATGTCACCCCTCACCAGTGCTAGAGACCTCGATGTTGAGCACTGACCAAAATCTCTCACCCACTATAACATGATAGTCACTCAACTCCCAAAGTTTTGCTTTCCGTATTTGTGTGTACAATATCTAAATAATAATTGCCAGAAAAGGGATATAAAAATAAAATTAAATATTCGTTAGTAACATTTTAAAAACTTATGATTGCATTTTTAGATATTACATACTTAACATTAAACAATCGCAATGTTTTTCATGAGTTAGTAGCCCATTCCTCCAGAAATTTCCCATTCTTGAAAGTTTTAACTTTGTGGTCTTCGCAGTAATTTTAACATCGATTTAAAATTTATATTTCATGTCTGCAGAGTTGGTGTCTAATATCACTAGGAGAATTTTTGTGTTTAATTTTTTAAAATAACGGTTGTATGCTCCTACGTTCGGAATTTTTTAAATTAAAAACGAGTAACATTCTAGTTAATATTTAGGACTTTTAGTTGAAATAAGCTATTATGAAGGTGAGTTGGTTGTTTTTTAGTATTGGTTTGCTCGAATTTTAAATATTCAATGTATGAAATTAACGGTATTTATTTGGACTGTGATATTGAAAGTTAAATTTTGGTTCACAAATACATACATTAGGGAACTATGTTGCTAGCGAGAATCCTCGAGGAACGCATGGCTTAAAAGTACACGTACGTTCTGTACAGTGAATTACAGTTTTAAGAATATAATATTGAATTTTGAACAATCACTGAGCCAAAATTTGATTTTCCCATTCATCATAACCAGACAATATAAATAATGTTATATAATTAAATATAATTTATTACAGATACTAATCATATATAATCTTTATGACAGCTCGTATAGAATCACTGCCACACACAACCTAAATTAAGTGTACGAGGCTCTCAGGTGTGTGAATTTCTTGTTCAGAGTTACTCGAGATGTATGGGCGAATAAAACCACGCTTAAGGGCGAACTACACATTTACAACAAGTGCAAATTGACCATAATGATCGTTGCGAGTAAACAAAATCCAGCGCAATGGGAAGAAAATATACTAGATAACTATTTTATAAAATGCATACTTTATACTATCCTGGTATTAAATAATTGTTTGTAAGTAGTTCGTCATTTTAGGGTCCACGGTGGTAGAGGGGCCAGACCCCTCGCCACCCATCTAGGCGATCCAGGTTCGTCCCAGCCCGGTTCGGTCCCAGATGTTTCTAATGTGGGAAACGTGGTGGAAGTTTCCGTTGAACGGCGGATTTTCTCGGGGAACTCCCGTTTCCCTCGCGTCTCTCATTTCGTCGCTGCTCCACACTCCTCTCACCTCAACTCGTCCATTCTTCGGACCGGAAGGCGACAGGCATGTCTCGCTAGTCTAGCAACCCTCACAACCTTCACCATTGCCTTCCCTCATCACACACTGTGACTCTGCCCGAAGACGGAAACACCTAGTGAATTTTATGTGAGTCATTTTTAGTTCACATCTTTACTTTTACATTCGCCTTTACACAATACAATTTTTCTGCTTGTGTCACTTTAAATGTTTTGAAAAGTTGTTTGAAAATTTCCTGATTTTACGTAGAAAATTGAATGTTTTCAATAAACTACACGAAACTTTGAAGATTCATTTATAACTCAGTTTCTACCAAATCATGATTTGTAATGTTTTTATTAAATTTGATTTAGGATTTTACATCTTGTCGATAGCGATGTCATTACAGAATGTCAGACTCAACTTTACACAACAGCATGAACACGGAGATGAATCGACCATGGCTTGTGTAAATAAACCATCCCAGCATTCGCCTGGGGCGATTTCGGGAAAACCTGGAAAACCGAAATCCGAATGACCGTAGCAGGTAATCGAACTCGAGTCTTTCCGAACGCTAGATGAACGTGTAACCGTTGCATCACCACGCTCGGAATGTCGTAGTTGTGTGATCAGACAATGTATCATGTTTGATCAGGTTCTAAAGTGCTCCACGACAACGTGTTGAAATATATTGCATCGTTATTTACACTGTTACAAAAATAATCTGGTAACTTTTTCTCCTAAAGAAGTTTAATGTTAAAGTTCAAACATTTCCAACTGCGGCAATCCCTTGGGAACGCAACAACGCCATTGAGCACACACGGTGCGAAACTTTATCTTTATTAATATGCAGCGCAGTGCTGCGGTCACTGCATGAAATTATACGGGGGTATCTTTTATCCCTTCCGTGGCCACAAATGAACCCCGCGTGGCACCCGGAACACCGAGATATGAACGTCGGCGTTATTAACTTGTCTCTCTCTCCCACATACACATATACACGCAACGCACACAAGTGCGTACTAGAACACACTCCGGGACATGTGAGCACGCGAGAATACATCGCGAGGAAGAAGCAGGAGCTATGTATGTTCCCTCGGGATGAATATTCTCTAATAAGAACGTTGAGCTAGTAGAAATTACGTTATTCTCGGAAAGCATTGTGAGATCGTACAACATTTTACTGCTAACATATGACCTAGAATAAGGTCACTGAAATTTTATTTGATTTGTATGCGTTCCTGTCCATATCAAACAGAATACTATATAACACTATGAAATAGGAGCCAGCCAATGCTACAGCCAAAGGAAACAACTACACACTCAAGCTACGCGCGGTCCAATTAAGCAAAATTTCCATATAATTAATCCTGTACCGTACCGTATGAGTTGATCACGAAAACTGGCCTTGTAAATTTCTTCTGTTTCTCAATTTTTATCTTCCCGTGCTTGTTGAAGTAAACATTGACATCACCGTGTGAATAATCAACGTGGTGTAACACGTTCAGTGAAATTATATACGTACATAAAATTTAATTACTTTTTTAATTTATTTGGCTTAATTTATCGTTGCCTAGTAAAGATAAGATTGCCGTCTCTCCCACTGAACCACACACTCACACTTGCGTCAAAACATAACCACGAAGTCTTTACAGAGAAAGAAAAAAAAGTGTGAACATAAATTATACCAATAATATAGACTTATAATTAAGGATAATAAAAAAACATTTAACCATAAACATACAAACTCACATAAGCACGTACACACACAAACAAAAGTTCTTACAACAAATTAAAAGCGGATTAATGAATTAAATACTGTGCTATCTCTGGTGAGCAAGTTGGAACAAATGTTTACGAACGTAGCCTTTAAGGGCAGGTCTACAGTAATTTCCATCACCATGTTTTTATTTTTATATTTGTACCAGATTTTTATTTTTCTTCCTTTTGACACAAAATGTGACTAAATTTTGTTCTTATCTTATCTCGTATAGTTTATGTGTAACGGCTAGTTAAAGCCGAAATTTGCTTGTTTCCGTTTTTAAGGATGACACTAAAACCAACAAACTTACCAAACTGAAAAAAAAAATAACAATGAATCTACAAGTTCAGCTATGTTAAACCACAAAATAAAATATTTTTGTATTTTAAAAAAAATATTGAATTTTTAAATTTTTTATTTTAAATTTTAGAATTTTAATTTAAATACAAAATGATTTTATTCTTTGTTTTTATGTACGTGAACTTGTTGCGAGTCACTCTTCTTGCGTATGTCGTTAATTTAAACTGTTCCAGAGGCGGCAGCTATTGACACGGAATGAACCGGTACAGAAATTATTTATGTGTGGTATGTATGTGTGTGTATATATATATATATATTAATACATACATATATATTATAAACACATACATATCACTGTATTCAGTCAAATACATTTTCTCTGTAAAATAGTTTTTGCATAATTTCTTCCGAAACATGATGTAATGTATATTTTTAGACCCATGTAATTCGGTGATTCCCCAACTGTTTTGCCGAGTATATAAACCCTGAATCGACAGATTTGAGAGAGTTCGCTATTGGTCGTGCTAGAGGAAGGTATTATGCTTGTGGAGAGAGACTGGTGAAGACATATTGGTGACGTCAAAGTCTACTGTGAGGCGGCAGGCGGCTACCTTCGGAGCAGTGTTGGACGAACCAAGAGGACTGCTGCGGCGGGCTGACGGGCGAAGAGGAGGTGCGCGACGGGAGTCGAACCGAAGACCTCAAGAGTGAAGACAGCGGTGAACTCGGGGTGCTACGCAGCACACGGCGATTCATCACCACTGCGGACTATTAAGGTTGTACACTGTCACTATTTGAGAGACTGTCGATTGGATATATGACTGAACTTTTATTGTGATTTGTAGTCTTTAAATGATTAATGGTAAATATTCTTGTACTTTATTTGTCAATGTTAATTAACGTTCTGTGGCCCAGTAGTAATCGTGTGCATATTTAAGGGTGTCGTGAAAGTTATAGTTGATTGCTGTTTTGTGGTTTTGTGTACTTTTGTAAGCTTTGTGAGCTTGTAAATCAATTACTTAATTCAACACTTTTATTTTTATTTATAAAACCTCTATCCCAATGAGCTCAGAGAATTGCCCACATATAAAGTTTTTGCTAAGCTTGTAACATTATTCTATTATAAACTGCCAGTCTAACAAAGGCTATAGACTTCAGTAACACGTACGCTACGAAAAAAAATATTTGTTGTGCATTCTTGACAATGTAAATGAAATTTTGTGTTTTGCGTTAAACACGGAAAGTAATTTCCCGTTGGACGGTTACAACTACGTATACATAAAATTAAACCACGTAATCCATCAAGCAATTAAAAAGTATTTTTTAACAGTCACATACGTCATATATATTGCATTGAGAAAACATCTCGATATTAGAGGTATTAATACACTCTGCCTTACGTATTTTATAGTGTAGCGATTGTTTTTACTTTGTGTGAATTTTAAGAAACCATCAGGAGGGAAATAGAATAGAACAGCTATTGAGCATTCTTAACATACAAGTTGGTAACACTAGTATACATTCGACTGTTTACTGAAAACATACAGGAACGCTAATACTCTTGTATTACACAGTATTTTACTAAACCTACTTTTAAACACTCGTCTACATAATTGTGAAAAATTTATAATTTTATACAGCCGACCTCTGAACCACACCATGGTAGAATGTAATGTAGATAACGAAATGAAATACCTTATCCACTGTTAAAATTGCAATTTTTCTCTTTTAATGGAGGTAGATGACCTTCGTGAATGCCAAGATCTCAAAACCAGCAGCAAGGATGGAAACACCATTGACACGGAATTGTAGATATTTACACAGAGTCCTGTCCCATTATAATACGATTTACATTTAAAAAAAAACTATTTATTGTATCGTTTGCTGCTGTGACCTGCGAAGTAAAACTTCATTTACATGAATGTACAAAATATTTACAAAATACACGCTCTAATATCATGTGTATACAACTATTACATATTAGATATAGTATATCCATGACGAAGACTAACTTCGGTAACGTGTTTTAGAGATCATTAATTATAAACAACACATAACACATGTCTTAGGCATTACGTGTAGTCAGGGGCGTCATTTGGGGCTACAGGGGGGGGGGGCAAATGCCCCCCCCTGGATTTGGAATTTTATGTGTATAAAAATAAATTTTTTGTAGTTTTAAATGTAAATAATGCTAACTTAAGGACATAAAACTGAAGTTTTACTATAAAAGTATCTAATTTATACATGCTTAATTAATAAAAAAGATGCAACAAGGTCACTGCCGTCAGAAAACAAAATCTTGCCCCCCCCCCTGGAAAAACCTGAAATGACGCCTTGCGTGTAGTGTAGCAGTAACATATTTCTGATTAGCGCAGTCGTATGAGGAACGTCCCTGTACAAAACACAGTGTCAATAACAATGAAGCAAGGCTGTAGATGTGCACATGAGGTATGGTAACAAGCTGATGTAAAATTATTTTCGCTAAAATCAGGTGTTCCTTCATAAGTTTGGGGAAACCATTTTTATGTAACAGTGATGGAAACACAATAATCTCATGGAGTGTATTTAATGACCTGCACATTGACTACACGTTACAGTTGTACACAACCTCTTCAAAACGACCCCCATCTAACTGTAAGGAGACTGTCACCCAAGGGCGGACCAAGAAGGGGCCATGGCCCCATCAGAGTCTTCTCCAAAAACATTAAACCAAATAAGCGTCAAGTAAAATATTGAAAATATTAGTACATACTTTTCCTACAGATTCATAAAAGACATTACAACATTAGCAACACAATCGTTTGTTACAACAATATACAAGCAGAAGCTTAAAAATGTACCTAATTAATTTTAGATCACTACAACGGTTTTCACTTTTAAGGCATTACTTAACTTCAAAAACATTACAATTTCTTAAAGGGTAATCTGTATAATTTTCTTTTAAATGGGAAATTCCTTTAAAAGACCATGTTTCACCTCAAAATCAAAATTTTTCTGGGGGAGGACCCTTGGACCCCATGTCTATGGCTTGGGGTGTGGATAAAGCTATGTCTTAAGGCGACCGCCTGGCTGGCGCTGGAACTGCGTGCAGCGTGTTCGGAGTTGCGTTTCTATTTCTCAGAGACCAGCAAACTTGTGTCCACAATGCTTATCTACGAAAAGAAAACACACTTCAGACAATTAGTGAATTTGACTTTCAAGATACCACTCACATTGGAAGTAATATTTTAAAGCACTCAAACTTGGCTAAAATCGGCTTATTAACGCGGTTGTTTCTCAATATGTATGTAACGGATCTGCTCGAATTTAAGGTCCACAAGTACATTGAACATTGCTGCAGTGGAATGATAGGGTCGCCGCTGAAAGCCCCACAGTAAAAGCGTTACGGCGGGAACACTGTGCGCGCGTTTACGACTTTGGCCGTAGAGGCGATATTACAATACATGTGCCGGCCGACGTCGTTCGTATCGTCTCATCGATATTCACCTCACACACACAAACATATATTCTTCACCAGGCGGCCACCTACCCCACGCTTCAAATGCGTTGCAGTGTGTTCGTAAACAGTTTTTTTTCTACGAAAATATTCCATGTGTGCCCACTGTGCCAACGTACGAAAAGAAAACAATCTTCAGGCAAGGTCGGAACCTCATTGTTAAGACACCACACTCACTGAAAACACAGTTTCTAAGCCCTCCAACATGGCTAAAAACGGCCTTTTCAGTCTACCGTACTTCAAAATGTACTAACCGGATGTATGTGAAACTCAGATTGCGACCTGCACTGAACTTTGCTACAGATTTTCCACCAATAAAATTATATGGTCACCGCTTAATGTTCCGTAGTAAAAACCGTTCGGCGGGAAGCTTGCACGCTATTTCAGAGCTTGGCTCGTTGAGGCGACGCGGCATTTGATGCGCGTTTCAAGGTCGACCTTACTGCTCCCTCGCTTTTGAGCCTCTCACGCGCGGGTAGGCGGCACCCTTAAAGAACATCTCTCTTCCAGGATCCAGAGCTAGATCCGCCCTTGGTCTCAACGGCGTTGTGCCACTGCATGTCTGCAAGCAGTCACGTCAGTAGTTAATATATTTATCCAACTGACTGTAGTCGGTTCGCTGTTAAACGCATCCATTTTCAGGCAACCTCAAAAGAAAATGTTCGAAAGAAAGGGTCAGAAAATAAGGCCTCATTTGTAAATGGGCAGCGTATTTTAATTTCTACCTATGAAACATAGCTGCACAGCCTGCCTGAAGTTATTTATTTCTTTGTAGCAAACTATGTGAAACAGTTTACTTGACACATATATAATTGATACGTATATGCATGTATAAGCAATACCTGTAGTTCAAATATATTATACATTTATTACATACACTTTTTTATATTAGGGGAAATCACGTATGTTTAACTGGGTGAACTGTTATTTTTTATCAAATTCTCGGAATTTTAGGAGCATTATGGCGATTTAGCGTGCCACTCGTCTTTTTAAGCGAATTCCCTGTGTTTTCATTAAATATAATTTGCCACATAAGTTTCCATCATGTTTATCTGTTTAAAAAAGCTATAATTTTAACTATGCTTAAATATTTTTAAGAAAGCTGGTAACACTTCTGAAACATATTTTTGGGATCTCTAATATGGCCAAATTAACATATTTTCAGAATGCTTTGTTAGGAAATAAATACCAATCTGAATTAGAAATTAAAATTAAAAAAAAAAAAAAAAACCTTCCTTCGACTTCACGTGACACATTCTACTAATTAAATCACAGAGTTTTATAGAAAAATTTAATACAGTACTAGGATGACAATGCGCCCCAGTTATATGCTGTGTTCTTAAAGGCGGTATTGTTCACTAAGCACGTGCAATTGCCGCCCGTATGGTTCCCCTCATTTACTTTGTTGTTTCTCCAAGCTGTGTTTCAAAACGTTACTTCAAAAGTAATGTAACCTAGAGAAATCATCGAGCAAAGCTAGAGAAGGGAGTATTTTGGAACTTTAAATTGTGAATAGAAGGGTAAATTATGTGTTTACACGAAAATTTGGATACTACGTAACTCTTTCCTGACAAATCACATTTATTAGTTTTACGTATATATCCTAAGCCACACGTTAAAAAAAATATTAATGTTTAAATATCCCTTACAATTGCCATAACCTATCGCGAACGTGGGTACAAAATATAGAACACTACTAGTAAATAAACTCACTTTCTAAAAATAAATAAGAATTTTGTAATTCGTCATTTGCATCTTTCAACCCGTGTCTGTAATAAACACAAGCACATTTATTCTCAGTTCATTTAAGCAGACGTGATCTTATGTCATTGTCATGCTTGCCCTTCCTTACTCTTCGAAGTACAGTCGTGTAAAAATGTTTCTTCTGCATGATTTTCAGAGTAATTATTTTGTAGATTATGTACATCAGCAGAGCGAGTAAGATTTACTCTAGATGTTTTTGGACAACCGAAGAGTAAAGTTTACTTGCGAAGTTACGTTTTCGAACGCAGTGGGTACAAAAGCAAAGGCCGAAGTGTCTCTCTCAACAGCATTCTGGTTATTTGACTAATTAAGCTATTCTAATTGTAATGTATAAATATAGTAGCGAATTCCAAGGTTTCTCATTTCCGTCGATAAGTCGTTGTTATACTCTGTTCCGTTCAACATTCGCAAAATTTGACAGTTTCTTAGAGGGTCCGATGCCGTAGTGAACAAAGTATATTTTCTTAAAAGTTCACGAAAATTTTTTATTCAGACATGAACCCTGTATTTCAGAATTGGTATCCATTACGATTTTGGATTACGTTCATTAGTCGTGTTTATTTAGTCATATTTACATCGAATTTAGGTTAAAATAAAAAGTTCTTGGTTTCAGGAAGTTAAAGCGTACTTGACTCGCCATGGCATCAGAACATCCGGGCAATAACTGATATTGTTTTGTGAAATGAAGTTCAATGCAAGTCAAAATTTACGTTAATAATGGTTAGAGACCCAGAAATTTCACGATTCGTTGGAGAAGAGGTTAGATTTCAAACTCTTGTACACGTAAATACTTCCGCGACTGGGTGGATGTTAATAACACTCTTCTATGAGAACTGTGAGACAATAGTATACATGTATGAAACCACTCACTGACACCTGCGCTGCATTGCCACATATACAAGTATACACTCACTGGAGCAGCAATCACACAGAGAAGAAAATTTGGTTGATTCAACCGTATATATGATTGTATATGACCAAACAAGTATGTACTTGATTCAACAAAAGTTTTGTTGGCTGAACATCATATGAAACGCGCCAAGTATTGGCTTTGTTGTCCTAACAAAATGTATATTTAACTGGACTAAACCATCCTTTTGGGATAACTATACCTGCCAGGCAACCAAATAGTTGGTTTGTTAAACGGTTACGCGCTTGTTTGGCCATATACAAAGATGTTAGAAGGGTCCAGATGGAGCATGTCGCCGGGAATTGTAACCAAACAAACGCCTGAAGTGGCTGGTATTAATATGGCCGACTGATTAAAAAATTGAGGTAATATTAGCTAGGAGGTGTGTAAACAGGGCTAAAATATAGAGTTTTTAACTTTAAACGTCAATTAAAGAACTATACATTAATTTACAATAGAAAATACCTGTCTAATGTGTACTTTTGAGGTTAAAGCAGTATGGCGGCTAGCAAATTTGGTGGCTACCTCTCCCCCCTCTTGGCTTCACTCCCCTTGCCCTCATTCAGACCTTATGCTACCCACGTGCGTTACCTTTTTGTAGCTAGAAACGCCTTTGCATTGTGACACATATTACTTTTTTTTTTTTTTTAAATTATTGCTTTTGGGTAGTTGAAAAATGTTACTTTTATTAATTTAATTGACTTAGTTTGTGGTGGCGTAGTTAAGGCAAGACTGACTTTCCTTATACTAAACCACACACTGACAACCACATCAAAACATAAAAACAAAATCACTACAGATAAAAGTTTTAAACCTTAATTTTGCTTACCATTAGGCAAATAATTAACAGAGCGTGGTACATAATTCAACGCTGAAAGCATTCATCTATAACTGTAGGTTTCTTGAAAATCAAACAATAGCAATCCTAGACAATAATTTTAGCCAACGTTTTAAACAAAATTGTTTCCAGTGTTACGAACTTCTGAGGCACAATCTCTGACGCCGGAACCTCGTGCATTTAACTGCGGCGCAAGAGATCACGCGTGATGAATTCGTAATTATGGATAAATATATACTCATAAAGTTGGCAAATACCATTATCTAGGACTGTCACTGAGTAGTTTATCCATATTGGCTTCGAAAAAAGCGTAGAAATCAATTGATGTTTTCAGCGTTTATTTACCTACCACGCACTCTTATAAGGTAGAAAACATTATACAAACAGAACTACACAAAACAGAGCATAGCCGTCTTGAGTAGAAGGCCGCGGCCTTAGATCTGGCAACCCTGTCAGGAAGGGTCATTTTAACACTTCTTTTGTCTCGCTAATGTCAATCGCTTCACCTGATTCGCCGGTATGTATGGCACAATAATGAATCAGGTAGAGTCATTGCCTTTGGAGCGCTAAAAGACGTGTTAAAGTGACCCTTCCTGACAGTGTTGCCAGATCTAAGGCCGCGGCCTTCTACTGAAGACGGCTATGAACAGAGGCTACCACGCTTGCCTGGAACTGTGAACTGGGATACTGGGCGATGTCGCGCGGATATCCGATGTGGATAGTTTTACATATAGGTTAGGGGCAGTTTGAGGGGAGGGAAAGTCAGGGGGTAACGAGAGACGAGAATCCGATAGCAGCGTTGTGCCTGACGCTTTATGGGTAGGAAAGGGGGTGGTGAGGAGATGAAAGAACGTGGGACTACGGTATAATCGCAGCGTGAAAGGAATCCGCGGAGGACGGCATGCGTGTAATCGTCCTTTTAAAGTGTGCCGCTTCAGGTTGTCGGGGCGATGTGTGAGCGTCCGACGTGGAGGGCGTTTCGCCGGAATTGGCAAACCAACCCTCAACATTTTTTTTTTGTTCTGCACTATCTACCACCCCTGTGATCACAGGCTACTTCTGCGAAAGTGTTAACGAGGTTCCCCGGTGAAATTTTCGAATGACATGTCGCGCTTGCTAGGAGAACACTTACGTGTTGTACACAGCCAGCTGTCGCCCACGACACGTTGGCGTGGGTTTCAATTTAATGCCTTTTGAGTCGTGCGTAAGTTCTGTTGAAGTACTTAAATTTATATAACACAATTCGAAAAAAATTGTATTACGTTCAATATCTTCTAAAAATTATATTTCTCCAAAAATAAAAAATAAGCAAACATTTCTACACATCAAATTTCATGCAGGTACTGACTTTAATACAGATAGTATTAAATCTTATTAAGTTACTGTAATATTTTCTATTTTATAAAAAAATTTCTGAATCAAAAAAATCCTTGGAAATTCAAAATCGTGCTCTCTCTCTCTCACTATACACACACACACACACACACACACACACACATATATATATATATATATATATATATATATATATATATATATATATATATATACACACATACATACTTACAGGCATTCATCTTCATGTAGGCCAAAAATCATCTGTCAAGACGGAGTTGTAAAAAAGGAAATAAAAAGCTGTTTTCATGTGGAGGAAAAGTGAAAATTGTGGGCGTTATTTGAAAGATAGTCTTTAAAATAAATTTATTCCAATATTTCAAAGATTTTTAAATTGTTCTTTTATTTACACTAATAAAGATTTTGTTGTTCGATATAAAGTCGATTTTGGTTTTCAATTTAAAGGAATGTAAATTTCAGATCTATTTCATAGGTGCTACTACTCCCACTATATTTACATTACGTTTAAATGTAAAAATTCAATTTACTATTTTTCAAGTTTTAAAACGTACAAATAGTACGTTTTGTATATTGTCCGTAAAAGTTACATTCAAACACACTGATTACTATCCGAGACGATCGCAAACAAATGCTTATTTGAGAAAATCTGTTACTTAATAATTTTCTTAAGATATAGTGAATCTGGCGCGTGAGACATGTTGTAACGTGGTACGGATGTATTTTTTCTTGTATAACAATTAAAAAATGTTTCCAATGCGTTCATCTACGAAAAGAAGGTACTAAGGTTTTAAAAATGCCGATCGTTATTTGAAAACACGATTACCAAGATCCTCAAAAGTGTTAAATACTAATTTTTCATGTTGCGGTAGCTGAGAAAATATCATCCGTAATCATACAACAAAATCGTAGAAACCTGCATTGGACTTTACAACATCCTTTCCCCGAAGATAACAGGGTCATCGCTTGAAGTCCCGTTGAAAAACACGTTTTACGAAACACTGCGCGCCAGTTTAGTCCTTCGCGCATAGAGGCGATGAGATGTTTGACGAACGTGTTATGTTCGACTTATCGCCTTCCCCGTTTCCGTTCCTCAAACGTTATATATATATATATATATATATATATATGTGTGTGTGTGTGTGTGTGTGTGTGTATAAAGTTCCTCTAACTCTTAAGGAGCCCGCCTACTGGCCGTGTGTTTGTGTGAGGCACGGCGCCAAGGGCGATGTTGACCGGCTCATCTGGTGCGATATCACCTCTACAGCAAGACACTGTACGGCGTGCAGTGGTATCGTAGATCACTCGCCTGACTGACACTTTCAGTTGTGACTCCATTTTTTACTGGTGGAAACATTTAAGTAAAATCCAATACACTTTTAAGTTATAATAAATTGAAGAAAAAAAACCGTTTATAGTCATTTTGAGGGGCTCCGAAATGATATTTCGAGTTGACGTGATACTTTGAAACTACCTTTCCGACATCATTAGATGAGAATTTTCTTTTCGTTCATCGACACGATGGTCACATTTGGAATAATTTCGTTAAAAAACATATTTACGAATATATTACAACGCATTTTAAGTGCGTGGTAGGTGACGCCATGAAATGCCAATCACCCAGTTGTAAGCAGTCATACCGGTGTTGCCAGAAATGCTTCAACGAGCAACGCGTGTTACGGGCTACAGTGTGATGTTGACGGTTATTGTGAAACGGCAATTCGAGAATATCAAAATCGTCCCGAGTTATTCATCACGGTAGAGTAGATCAGTCAGTCGTTGCAGGACATATACTACGTTTCACGTAACTTGCGTCAGTTTCCACAGATCTGAAGGCACTTACAATTGGATGGAGTCTTGCAGAAAGGAATCAATCTACGAATTACTGGAGCTGATATATTAAAGGTAAAAGTCTATTGTGTTCGTATAAACCTTGTAGAAACCACTTTCTGGCCTCTTCTTTTTATTCAAATATTAGACTATTATTTATTACTTGTAATTTTTCTAGTATATACGTCACACCTTCTTCTTCTACTTGGGATGATATTGCGAAATAAATTACTTTGTATATTGATTCCGTTCGGCATAACTCCATCCAATTTATGTGTTGTGCGTGTTTAATGCTATGCCAGGGCACTTTTTTTTTCAAACGAACCTCAGATGTACATTCTACCAAGAACCCCAACTAACGAGATAAAAGTATTACTTTTTAATTATTAATTTTACCAAAATGTTTACTTTCTTCTAGTTTACATATGTAGTGTGCAGTTTATATACAGTTGATTCACGTTTCTGTACATCACATTGTAAATATGACATGTCCAATCTCTTGTATTCAAAAAGATCTGAACTAAACTTAAACCAAACTAAACAAAGAATTGAGGGCTAAAGTCACTTGCAATATTTGCCTCAGATATTTTTGTTTATAATCAGAAGTAAAAGATGTTCCTAGAGTTGTCAGAAGCCGAGTTTAGGTGTTTACCAAGGGAAGTGGTGCTGAACTCTGAGTATACACAACTCTGAGATGTACGTAGAAACATACGACTGGTAGGTGCAGGTAAATATTTAGGCAGTTGAGTTAGTCGAGGGAAAAATTCCTCCAGTAACTCCACTTCAATAGTAGCAAAGTATTTTTATTGGTGGTTTTCTAAAAGCATGTCATTACCAAGTGCATATCGTGTTTAGTCGGGTCTAATATAGTTTCCTTAAAACACTCCTGTACTTCGACTCTGAGCCTTGTCGTCATTAAACGAAATTAAGAAATTTGTAAGTTAACTATTTTAATGGAGCTGTCATAATGCAGAACGTTTTTAGTTGTGAAATGAATATTAAGGTCACGCACTATATCAATTTTCAACGTCATATTTTTATTTTTATATTTCTACCATATATAGTTATTTTAGACAAAAATTGTGACAAAATATTCTGCTCTCATGAAATTTTTTTATATCTCACAGATTTTGCGTAATGACTCGTAAACGTTAAAATTTGCATTTAGTCTACGGTTTTAAGTAGGCCACTAAAACTAACTGACATACCAAACTGAAAAAATTTGCACTCAATAACGATGTTGTCAGTTATGACGTCTCCCGTATAAAAGCGAAAAATGAAATATTTTTGTATTGAAAAAACAGTGCTGAAATTAAAATAAAAAAATTATTTTTATTTTATAATTTTTTCGTATAGGAGATGGTGTAGACTAGGCCATCGTCATTCACTATACATTTTTTCGGTTTGGTATGTGAGTTTTATTGGCGTACATAAAACCGTAAAATGCAAATTTTGACGTTTACGAGTCACTACGCAAAAACTATGAGAGATAAAAAATTTTCAATCAGAGCAAACTTTTGTCACAAGTTTTTGTCTAAAACAAGAAAAAAAAATATTCTGGTATGAATCTAAAAATATGACGTTGGAAATTTGTTTAGACCGCGCCTTTAAATGTTTATTTCACAAATATTTATTATGCTTTTTTTCTTGCATTGTGCCACATATTACAAAATATTAACAGTTATTGCCCATAAGTAGCTTTCAAATTTTACTGAAGATAAACGAAACTGAGTAATTTAATACCAGTAGTAGGCCACTGGTAAAAATACGTAAGATAAACAACTGTGAATCTCATAACATCATATATATGAAGAGTAAGTTCTATCTTGCATTGTGACTGGTAAGGTATTATGTAAATAGTAAGTGGTCTGAGAGCTTTGGAAACTTACTGGAGTTATGTGAAGCAGAGTACACCAGGGCTGCGAACTAAACTTGAAGCATCGGACCAGCACCCTCTCATGCCCGCAGGACAGAGTGACTGTGGGGTGGCTTCAACCACCCCTTCCCCTTCTACAGCCCCCTCTCCCTTCCCCTCCTTGCCAAGGGTGTGAGATCCTCTGCCAATTCTCGTAACCACAACCTTCCCTCGGGTGTTTCATTTCCATATCCGGGCTACATCGAACCTGACGTGGTGGCATAATTCACGCCTGCCCGCCCCGCCGAGCAAGAAGGTCACATGTGCACCTCCCTCCCAGTAGTGTACGCGGCTCCGGATCAAGTGAGCAATTTTTGCTTCTTAGATAATTTGTATTGTACTACCACCTTTTTAAAAAAACCTTTGCCTAATTTTGGCGTTACTTTGTACCACATATTTTAACGGCAAGGAAAATTTCGAAGAATCTCAAATTGTTGAGGACTTCACCATTCACAGCTTTAGTAATAAACAGTACTTCAGAGTGACATGTATTTTGGCATTCTCTCACAAAGGAAAGAAATAAATCTGGCGGTGCAAAGTTAACCAAGGGGGTGCAAAGTAACCTCACTTTACGGCAAGAAAATTACTGTAAAGTACAATTGACTGTTATGCAGAAAGAGACATCCTCACATTTGATAAAGTATAACACAAAAAATTGTTACTTAAAAAATGTTGTTATTTTATTAATTAATGTATTCTCATTTTCAAATACCCTACGTCTGTTTGACTTTGGTTGCCTAGCTACTGAAGTTTTAATTTATAATCATTTAGGAGGCGGTTTTTTGTCTGTTCTTTACGCTTGTGGCTTGGATGCATTCTGCATATCACCATTCAATTGGACGGGCGGGGTTAAATAGGAACACATTCCACATTTTACCGAAAACAAACAGAAAGTCAAGTTGTGCTTTATGTGTAGCTTTATGGACTGAGATAAAGAAAGAAGAGTTTACGTTATTCCTTACACAGATATAGGACTTTGTAATCAGAAATAAGTTGTAAATGGTTATCGTTCCCTGCTTAACCTCAGCATTATGGCATGATTGACTATTCGCCACGAGAGTCGCTGCAGTAGTGTTTCTTTTGTTAATGTAGTCTAATGTATTGTGAATGTACAACAGTGTAGCTGTGATGGCATAGATCATACTATTATTGTAATTAAATGCACTTGTATTATGAAAACAAGTCTGTAAATTATAGATTTATCGTACTTCAAAGTACCTTAAACTCGTTGAGATTGAAAAGGAAAATATTCCTTCAACTTTGAATGCAAATAACGTTGTGTACACAAAACTTATTATGATTTTCACTTAATGTTAACTTTACTTAAGTCCTTTAAAACCAATGCCTAACTGTCATCTTTCCCATTAAACTTAGGCCTATACATTAGCAGCAAAACTGTTTCTCCTATTTTACCAAAAGTTGGGCGAAGCGGTATCTTTACATTCTTTATCTCACTCATTCAATAAACGTGCATATAGTGACGAGAATTTAAAAGATGAGGCGTGCGATCAAAATGACTGATGTATTTAGACGAGATGGTCTTGTAAAGTTTTCACTTTATCACGGACCTCCTAAACAATCACCTGACTTCTGTTTTGCCACTAGGCACCACTCAGCTAGAAAATTCACACGTAACACTTTGTTACGAAAAAATACAGGTAAAAATTTACCCATAAAATGCTTTAACTTTACTTTTACGATTTCACTCGTTCACGGATGTTGTGTTTCAAAATAGTAAATTCATTTCCAGCACTTTCCACGGCCAGACGCTGATAAGAGTATACAGGATGTATCAGTACATCGGTTACAAACTTTCAGGAGAGATAGAGTACGCCCAGACGATAGGAAATATGACAGAGCAATGCATTGTGGGAAACGCTTTCCTGCGGCACAAAACACAAGAAAGAAAAGACACGAACCAGAGGAAAGAACATGTTTATTAATCCTAATACAGCGAAAAACTGAGATGAAAGAACGTAAAGAGACATCGATCGTCATTACTGCCTCGCATATATGTTGGTCAAATTGTGAACCCTATCCTCCTTATTTTCCCGTTAGGCCATATACGTCATAAGAAGTTGACGGGCTATAAGTTGGCGTGTTAGAGTAAAATGGATCATGCATAGCATGAAAACCTTCTCCACAATAAAAATATATATGCCACGTTTAATTTCTTATTTGCAAGGTTTGTTCACTTAAAAGGAGGCTGTTGAGCTCATTGGCTTATTTCTGCTTACAGTGTGTTATTCCTTCACAATATTAAACTATCCGCCGTGTTTCACAAAAGGCGTCTTATTTTGGGGTGATTTGTTACAAAATTGAACCAATACTGGAAGCCAGAATACACTTCTATAACTTTCGAATGTTCGATCAATATAAAATAATTAACCAAAGAGTAGTACTGTAGTGACATATATTTCGTCAGCATTTATAGCGTAACTAAAGAAGATTTATAAATTGTAAGTGAAATATTTTAATGAAATATTTTCTTTACTTGCTTTTTCATCTCAAATTTTTTCTTTGTGTGGATGGTAAACCAAAACATTTTTTTTTCGCTGGTTAATTTTACGTATAATAAGTATAAAATGATCATTATTTAAGACAGTAAAGAAACCACATCGATTTTTCGAGCATCCATCACCCTTTAAGGGGAAATATGCTTCATTTATGAAGGTCATCTATCTCCATTAAAAGAGAAAATTGGCAATTTTAACAGGGGATAAAGTATTTCATTTTGTTATCCACATCACATTTTACCATGGCGTTCCTTTCCCTCTTGATTAATGTCCGAGTCCCGAAAGAACATGAAAATTTATGGCCCGAGACATTATTACACTATAATACGCTACGCGAGAGAGGATTTCTCTGAACTATTTCTGAAACTTCGTCAATAACGTGTTGGCTGTTTCAGTTTTCAAGCTACTGATAATTTTTGCAAATACTACCAGAATGTGTGTGCCCTTTGAACAGATAAATTTCAAGGGTATTAATATTGTAACATTATTTTCGTTTATATACAATACGCAAGCACCTTAAGTACAGAAGTTATGTCTTGTAAGTAAAGAAAAATACCGCATGACTATATAGTGCCGTGCGTAAAGATTCTGAGGCAAACATCGTACGATAGTTGGCTGAGATATCTTGTATACGTCAATACCGAGCGATGTAGAACAGAGTCGAAACACTTGCCTTACATTCGGGATAACCACGGTTCGGTCCCCGGCTCCGACTATTCTGATTTCGGTTTCCCAATGTTTTCCGAAATCTTTCCAGGCGATAAAATCATAATTTTATATTTATATGAAATAGTGTTAGTTTTGTAGACGATACTTGTGAGTAAAGTTTCCTCTCACGAAACAATTTTAGCTCGAATAGTTTAATCGTAACGGTGAGTCAAAGTCAAAATTGGCATGTTCTGCTGCCATGCAAATAGTGAAAACCAACTGACTTACATAAGTGAAATAATTCATAGTGAAATAACATGCCACGAGTTACGTAATGAAACATTAAAAAAGAAAAAACGTGAACTATTTTGTGTTTAAAAAAATTGGTGAATTGTCGACTTTATTCTGTACTTTGCGATTTTTTAAAAAATTCAAAATATTGCGTTATTGTCTTGTAAATACTTTATTGCATAGCTCATGGGGCCTGCAGAACAAGCAACTTTTGACTTTGTCGCACCGTTATGAGAAAACTATGAAAGCTAAAATTGTTTTGTAAGAGGAAACTGTACTCACAGGTATCGTCTACAAAACTAACACTATTTCATATAAATATAAAATTATGATTTTATAGCGCTTGAACACCCTTAATGCGGCTGCCTGGTGAAGGGCATGTTTGTGTGTGTGAGGCGAAAGTCGATGAGGCTCTACGAGCGACGTCAGCCGGCACATATATTGTGATATCGCCTCTACGGTCAAAGTCGTAAAAAAGCGCGCAGTGTTCCCGCCATAGCGTTTTTACTGTGGGACTTTAAGCGGTGACCCTATCATTTTATTGAACGCGTCACTGTAGCAATGTCCAATGTACTTGCAGACCTAAATTTTGAACAAATCCGTCACATACATCTTGAAAAAACACCCCGCATGAAAAAGCCGAATTTAGCCAAGTTTGAAGGATTTAAAATAATGCTTCCAATGTGCGTAGTGTCTTAAAAGTAATATTCACAAGTAGTCTGAAGTATGTTTTCTTTTCGTAGATAAGAATTGAAGGGGTGATAGGAAAAGTAGCCCATGTCATAACACATGAATTTTCAGGACGAAGGAAAAACATCGTAGGTAATTGTCGTAAACAATTAGACACATAAAACACAGTAAATACATAAACAAATTAATTAGAAATGCACCACTGTCATGAATCTAATTATTAGACATATTTTTTTTCACACACTGATATGTATATCGCATTTTCAACGTACATTGACATGGGTTGGTTTTCCTTTCACCCCTTCAGTGGACGCCCGTTTGCTGGTCTCTGAGACAAAACATAACTCCAAACATGCAGTCCATTCTTAGAGTTTAAACACTTACCGTAAACCGGGGTTACTTTGACTCTTTTTGGGGTCACTTTGACACTGTAACATATTAGTTTTTGGGTTTTCTGGTAAATAAACAGATAATCTGAGCCGAGTATTTTAAATAATTCATTTTATCCTTATAGATAATGTTTGAAACTTTCGTCAATAAATAACATATAAACCAAAATTTTGAGTTGTCAAAGTTACCCCCTTTAAGTCAAAGTAATCCCGGTTTACGGTATATATCATATTTTGTATCTGAATTTTTTTTTTGTTGCAATAGGCCTACACCAAACTGATTTTTAGATTTTCGCCTCTGAAATATAAAATATTTTGTTGTCAGAATAAGTCAAAATGAAGCAAATTAACTGTTTGCTAGCAAACAGTACATTATATAAAAAAAATACGATCTGGCGAAATTGTGTATCGTATGACTGTTCACAGTTTCAAAATTTTTTCAAAGCATTTGGTTAAAAAATATTCGAGTTCTTTGCAATTGTTTGAAATAAATGAAAGATCATGGCCTTAAACAGGACCTGGTTGACTCCTTCCCCCTCCCCCCCCCTTCCTCACCCCCCCCCCTAGTGTAAAACTATAGTGAGACAACAGACAAAAGATCCTTGGCCTCGAACGCTCTGCGCAGCGGCAGTTTTCCCTTACATCGCGATAGCCGGAGGGGCGGTAAGGCGCGTCCTTGCTTCCCAAACAGTGTTACACGTTCATCATTACGCGTAATTTTCCTGTTGAATTGGTAGCGGAAACTTTAAACAGTAAATTTTTGCGCTCCTGTTCATAGTGCTTTTTTGATGCAAACGTACTGAATGCTAACGATATGACATTGGATTTAACACCCAGTCATCTCGTTAACATTTGAATTTATGCTGTATTTATATTACATACACAGTAGTACCGAAGTGAAAAATAAAGCCGGATCATAACATTTTTGACAACGAGAAAAAACACACACATCGTAAAAAGACAGACCCGCAAATAGTCTGTCACCAGGGGCAAAATGTATTATTTTTACTTTGGAATACTTTAAAATGCATTAGGCTATTGTTACGCACATCAAGTAATTAACTGGCGTTGAATATTGAGAAAATGTGTTTTGTTTTTTCTAGATTACATCAGAGCTGAATATAGCCGTACCAGAATTTCAGCATTATTCAGATAATAATGCGGAATGTAAAATAAATGTTAAGGCCACGGGTCCATATTTATTCTGTTTTCGGAAGTATTTTTAAATCCTAAACGGATGCAGATATATCCCCAGATCGCCACGTATAAATGTTGGAAATTATTTGAATTATGATACCAATTTATTTTCAAAATCAAAGTTTATATAATCTTGGGTTATTATCGACTTAATAAAGTAAATTTTCTTTAAGTCGATAATTAGTAAAAACTATAAGGCCTGTTGCTTTGAAAAACTTACGCTGTAAAGAACACACAATTCCCAACACTTCTGCGAAGCGGTTTTGCGATATCTACTCTCTTACTGGGCTTAAAAGAAGAAAAAATTAATTAAAACTCGCAAAATCAGCATACATAGAAACCAGTGACCTTATTAAATATGAAATGGCTCAAAAATAATGCCCGCAAAATAATTAATGTGCCTCTTAAATCATTATAGGCAACATCTTAAGTACAGAACTTCGGAGCAACAATACTAACAAATAACACCTCCAGAAATTATGAAAGAGAATTTACTCACCTATTCTAATTCAGAATCGGTATCGCTCGTAACGTCTTCGTCAGATGAATCTCCAATTCTAATTATTATTTTGTCTATTTCTATGTCCATTATGCCATCGCTCTTCACATAACCCTCTTCAATGTCCTTCACATATTTGCAACATTCTCTCCACTTGCTAACAGTGTATCTGCTAAATAATTCCTCACACAATTTTTTTTTGTCTTCCAGAGATGAAGAAATCTCTTCACTGACTTGTCATTCAATACCCCCCATACCAGCTCAATCGGATTTAAATCAGCATGATACGGAGGAAGACGGATGACGTCATGCCCACATGCAGTAAAATAACTGTCTACTTTAAATGTTTTAGGAGTTGGGGCACTTTTTACCAACAGTAACAACTGCGCTTTTGTCATCTGAGGAGAGAACGTAACATTGTCAGCCAATCTTGCATTGCTTGTTTCAGGGAGGATGAAGTAGGTTTTTTATTTAGTTGGACATTGTGGTAACTCGCGTTATCTAACACAACAACGCAGTTTTCCGGTAAATTTGGCACCCATTTATTTTCCACCCACCTAGAAAAGTTCTCGTAGTTCATGTCATCATGATAGTCGCCTGACTTGTGACTGGATTTGAATATAAGCAAAGCGTTTGTAACAAAGCCTTCCTCGCCACCCGCATGCACAATAATTAATCGCGGACCTTTCCCAATAGATTCGGTGACGCCAATTTCTGTATCTGATTGCCAGCAAGAAGTTACGCTGTGTGAAGCATTGACGTAAGTTTCGTCAACATAAACTATTGCCCTACCAGCCTTCCTATATTTGCGTATCTGCTCCAGATATCGGCCCCTCCAAGCTGTTAAATCAGGTGTTTCAATCAATACCTTCCTTTTAGATTGACATTTTTTCCACCGAAACCCGAGCTTCTTCGACAATTTCCGCAAATATTCCCTGCTGCAGATCAAAACACCGTCGTCTTGTAAAGCCTTCTTTAACTTTTTCAAAGTTGGGACAATTTTCCGCACAGTATAAAATTCGTAAATTTTTCTACGCACAGCACCACACGTAAAATTGTCTACTTCAATGGACTTCTTGTGTTCTGTTTTCTTTCCGGTAGGCGTAGCAAACGTCAAAATAGCTTTGCTGTTTACTTTACCCTCTCCAATGATTCGTTTCACTGTAGCTTCAGAAACTCCCGTTGCGAGACTCGTCGCTTCAGTGACATTGTACGTCAGTTTGTGAGATTTTTTTTGTTCCCGTAGATACGTTGCTACATTATACACAATCTCACGTGCTTGCCCGCGTAATGGGGTACCCGACTTGATACGTGATTTAATTCCTGATGTGGAAGCCATAACGAAAATCGTGAGAACAACTTACCGTGTAACACGGACTCGTGAACACCGGCGCGGAGCGAGACTTGCAGCGAGCAAGCGGTCGCGAGGCTAATCGCTTTCCCTTCCACACTGCTTCGTCATGTGACTTATCGCTGACAATTGGGATCTGCGCAGGATCTTTCGCTCGTAGCGACAATATATCAAGGCCTACAGCTGTTAGACTGCACGCTAAATATTCAAATATATCAGTACAATAAATAATAAGTAAGAGTTCTCGTCACTAGCAAACTGAGTGGTAGAACTCTCGGAGCTGGGCGAGAGTAAAGCGGCTGTAGACTCTACGAACAGTGTCTTCCTATTGGCTGTTCGTTTATCTCTGAGCACTCGTTTTGCGCAGGCCTCCTTTCCACGCTTTCCTATTCGTCAGTAATAGTTTAGGTTAGTTTTAACTAGGGTACATTATTTTAGATTTTTTCTGAAAAATCAAAAATTGTTTTGCTCTGTTCAAAGATTGGTTTTGGGTTTTGTTAGGTTAAAGGGGCGGTTCACTAAACTTTTGATAGTTTTAATAATTTTCATATTTGCACGAGATATGGTTTGTTTTGTATACCTAAATTGAAATTATTTTTTACTTCAACGAAAATATTTTAGCTTTTATAATTTTTGCATTACAGCATAACAATGTCAAAATTTGCATACAACGGTTTTATGTAATAAAGAAAAACCAACTGACTTACGGAAATGAAAAAATTCACACTAAAGAATAGTATCACAAGTTACGAAATCACACCCTCATTGACTTGGCCATATTTGAATTAAAAATTGATTTGAAGTAATAAAAGTTGCTAATGATCTAAAAACATATAAAAACCAACAAAAAAACCGAATCAATGTGGTTTTTAAACATGCCATGCCATTGTCCATGACACTGTTCTGCGGTGTAATGTTTTGTGTTTCAGTAAATTGTTTGGTTTTCCTTACTTGCATACAATTGTTTTATGAAAATTTGGACTTAAATATATCATACAAAACATACGAAGATAAATACATTCACTAAAGTAAAAAAAAATTGTTGTGACATGTGTCTATAAAACAAACCACCCCACGTATAAATAAAACCAATTTTTTTAACAATTATTTTTTTCGGATAACCCCCTCCATTTCTTTAAGAAAAAATAAATATGTGTCACTACTCCGCGACTCGCACATGCAATGAAGGATGCACGCGCAGTTCAAACCAGCCAATAAGATGGCAGTGTCATCTATTACTTTCATACTCTCTGGACAGCCGTCGAACTCTCGTCTCTAGACAGTTGGCACATTTAATGGCGTAGGTTACACAGCAGTTCGTTAAAAATCATCCGGGCCGGCATCATCTATTGTCTGCGTCACCCAACAATGACAACTCATCCTCGTCAATTGTCGGTCATTGTCGGTTTCCGCAATTGCGCAGGACATCCTGCACGATGCCCGCCGAAAAAACTTTGAAACTCTATACAGTCTCGGAACACGCTGCAAAGTGGCCCATTCCGGGCCGACGATGCTAACACACAAATGTGCGTCCACGAATAAAATAACAACAATAAATGTTAATTGTGTTTAACTGGCGCAACAAGTGGCAGTGACATATTCAAAAGACCAGTTCAAGGGCGGAGTTGTGTTGACCTCCAGTTAGCGACTTCCGGTCCGTTGCTAGCGCAGCGACTTCTGCACGGCGGTTTGGGGCTGCAACTAAGGTTAATTCTACTGCAGGTTTTAAATATCACTCTTAAAAGTTTGTCACAGGGAAAAGTTCTGTCGCTTAAGAGGGTGTGGTACATAATTTAACGTTAAAAGCATTAATCTATAACTGTAGGTTTCTTGAAGCCAATTTTCGACAATTAAACAAAAGCAATCCTAGACAACAGTTTTAGTCAACGTATTAAAGAAAATCGCTTCCAGTGTTACGAACTTCTGAGGCACAATCTCAGACGCCGGAACCTCGTTCATTCAACTACGGCGCAAGAGATCACCCGTAACGAATGAGTAATTTTGGATGAATATTTACTCATAAAGTTGACAAATACCATTATCTAGGATTGTCATTAAGTAATTTGTCAATATTAGCTTCGAAAAAAGCGTAGGAATCAATTGATGTTTTCAGCGTTTATTTATCTACCATGCACTCTTAAGAGTTGGTTGGACCTAAGTTTTTTTTTTTTTTTTTTTTTTTTTTTTTTTTTTTTTTTTTTTTTTTTTTTTTTTTTTTTTTTTTTTTTTTTTTTTTTTTTTTTTTTTTTTTTTTTTTTTTTTTTTTTTTTTTTTTTTTTTTTTTTTTTTCGTTTGAAGCAAGTAAACTAGGAGGGCGATAAGTAGACTGCAACGCATGGGTTCAACACCGCTTCGCCTCTAAGCGCAGAGGACTCGACTAGCGTGCAGTGTTTTCCTAGAAAGTGTTTTCCAATAAGACTTTAAGCGGTGACCCTGTTATTTTATTTGTGGAAAGTACGAGGTAAGGTCCAACGCAGGTCGCCGTCATTTTGTTTTACAATTACAATTGGTAGTTTTCCAGATACAGCAATCTAAAAAAGCAATTTTTACTACTTTTGAGAAGCTCGGTAATTACGTTTTCAATAAGCGAGCGGTATTTTTAAAACGCTACAGACATAGTTTTAAGTGTGTCTTCGTTTCGTAGACATGCATGTTAAATAAAAAACACTTTTCTTACCACGCTACATCACATCTCACGCGTCAGGTCCAACTAACTCCTAAGCGCTAATATAGGAAAGAGATGTAAACTGACTAATCACAGTTGATCATTTAAAATGAAAGTAAATGACTTCCTTCTTTGCCAAGACTTATACAATTTTATTTGACTACGTTCTCGTGGTTCTTTACACTCGTTAGCAATAGCATTGCAACTAGCGGCAGAAAATTTCTCTGTGCCATCTCTCCCATAGAATAACATACTTTATTTCTAACCTGTAGTGCTACGTCCTCAGCTCTTCACTCTAACCACAAGGTTGTCAGTTCATACGAGTTGTTTATTCAAATATTTGTATTATTTTTACATTATAGGTAAACCTAACCTGTTTCATGATACTACCCAGTAAAAAAAGTCGTACTTTTACAAAAAGGTTTTTTGGAAACGAGTTTCCAAAAAAAATATTTTGTTACCACTACAAAAACTTTTTGTAAAATTTACAAAAAACTTGTATTTTTACAAACTTATTTGTATGTTTAGATACAAATATTTCTGTAAATATACGAAAATTTTTTGTATATTTACAGCTAATATCTGGTTAAGTTTACAACACTTTTATGTAGTGTTACAAAAAAAATTTTGGAAACTAGTTTCTAAAAATTTTTTTTGTAAAATTTTAAAATATTTCGTAAAATTTGTCAGGTCTCTTAGGTTTATTTTGTTTCAAATCGAAAAATTAGCTCATTAACGTTTGTTTCACTAGTTCGCAAAGGTGTTTACTATATTTGTAACCACTTTAAAAGGTTTCTGACATCTTACTTTCATTACCTGACTTATTAAGTTCTGATATTAGTTTACAAGATTTTCCTTGTAAAATGTACAAATTTATTTTACTGTGTAAGGTTTAGAACTTCAGTAACTTACACTGTAAAAAACCTTCCTAAAATGTTTTGGAAGTAACTAACCTAAACACAGTATGGGACAGTTACCATACTTCCGCCTTATAAGTATGCAAACTTTTACATTTGTTACACTACAAGTCTGGTAACTTTAGTATGCATTGGACTGTTTTATAAAAAGGTTTAGGAGTGCTACCATGGATGTCTGGGAAACAATTCCACCATACCTACTTTCTTAGCGCTCCTATATGCATGTGTGGCAAATTTACAAGCTATTTTTTTACAGTGTAATAACGTTAAAAATTTTAATTTGTGATCTTATATGTAATACATTAGTCGTTTATTGCTGAAACTACACATACCTGACCTAGTGAACTATCTGTACAGATACTTACCAATTTTGTGAATCTCGCAAAGTGGTTTATCACGATATTAATTAAGTTATATCACGTTATATAGTCGGTTTACCGTACAAAATAATGCCATGTATGGAGGGTACACCAAAGCAGGGAACTATACAATGGTAGCAGACTGAATGGAAGCCCGTAGGCGAGTGTTTTACCCCGTGGAAAGAACCTCAGTTAGGTTCGTTTTAGTGTATTGTGTATCGGTTACATAATTCAGGGCTTTGCGCGTGGGAAGAGCGGAGTGATAAGAGCTCTAGTACTACGCCCAACGAGAAGCACATCGCCTCTATTAGCAGCGCCCAAGATGGCCTGCAAGGCATTCGTAGAAGTATTTTTTTTCTTACGGAACTTTTAAGCGACATCCCTTAAATTTTACTTTTGAATAGCATGAAGTAAAGGCCAATGCGCGCATCTCGCTTTGCACTTTACGAATCCTGGTAGGATTTTCGGAGTCGCAACGGTGCAAATTAAAATTTTTTAGCCAACCCATTTGGAGAAGCACCAAAATCGTGTTTCTAACAAGCGCGCTCAATTTTTAAAATTACAGAAGTGTAGTTTCAACTGTGTGTTCTTCGATAAAGTTACGCGTTTTAGCGGTTGGCACAGTAGCTAAAACACTCGCCTCCCACCAAGCAGATCGATTCCCGGCGAGGTCTGTCTCCGGGTTTCCGCATGTTGGAATCGTGTCGGACGCTACCACTGATCGGCGGATTTCCTCGGCGAACTCCTGTTTCCTCCTCGCCCCTTCATTCCAGCGTTGCTCCATACTCACGTCACGCCTCACCATCGCTTATTCAAACAATTGCAAATGACTGAAATATTTTTTAACAAAATGCTTTGAAAAAAACGTGAGACAATACAGCCATGCGATACACAATTTTTCCGGAGCGTTATTAAAAATAATGTACCGTTTGATAGCAAAAAATTATTTTGCTTCATATTGGCTTATTTTGATAACAAAATATGTGATAAATCAGGGGCAAAAATCTAAAAATCCGTTTGTTATATTGCAACAGAAAAATTCACATACAAACGATAATGTATGTGTTAAAAATGTAAGAATTAAAATTATATGTATGTATAAATTGGCGTTAAAAATATTTTCGAAACCTCTGCTAAACAAAAGAGCGAGGCTTTAAGACTGAGATGTTAAACACAAACCAAAAAACACTTCACTGACTCGCTACGACAACATCCATGCGCCAGATACATAAGAAACAGTCAGTAACATAAAAGGACAAAGCACGAGAAAATAAGCGACGAAAATACGGCAGAAACAAACCAAGGAAACCAGAAATTACTTTAGTCAACAAACATACAAAACATTTCGAAATATGAATATAGTCGGTACGTAGCTGAAATAGAAAACAACGAGAAATAGGAAAGAGGAAAAATCACAGAGACAAGTGAGTGAGAGAGTGAGAGATTTTGGTCAGTGCTCAACATCGAGGTCTCTAGCACTGGTGGGGGGGTGACATGAGATGAGTGTAGATCAGCGCCGGAATGAATGGTCGGGGGAAACGGGAGATCCCTGAGAAAACTCGCCGACCAGCGGCATCGTCGGGCACGATTCCCACATGCGATAATGCGGGGGCCGACACCGCCGGGAATCGAACCCGGATCGCCTTGGTGGGAGGCGAATGGTCTGACCATTCGCCACCGCGGCGCCATGGGCCGAACAAGATAAATGACAACGGTAGATAGATAACTAAGCTTCGTGTCTCGTCGACAGCAAGCTCATTATAGACGGAGACACAACTTGGTACAATGACAGCAGCTGGGAGAGGAGTCGGCCATGGCCTTTGTTAAGGATCAATCCCAGCATTCACCTGGAGCGATTTCGGGAAACATTGGAAAACCGAAATCAGGATGGCCGAAGCCAGGAATCGAACACGGGTCCTCCTGAATGCGAGTCCAGCGCGATACCGTTTCGCCACTTTCTTTTATATTTTGAAATGTTAGGCTCCTTGGCGAGGCACCAGCTTTATTATAAGACAATTCCCCAGTTGTGACAGTTTTGTAGACTTTGACATTTGAAATGCTTCGAACGAACAAACACAAATTTTACACCCTGGGAATCGATCCCAGAACCCCTCGTACCACAGTTGGCCGCTCATCAAACTTAGTTACGAGGCCCCCCCCCCCTCGTAACTAAGTTTGATGAGCGACCAACTGTGGTACGAGGGGTTCTGGGATCGATTCCCAGGGTGTAAAATGTGTGTTTGTTCGTTCGAAGCACCTCGCTCGGTTGGTGAATGACAATAATGACAATGATTCAAGTAACACGAGGACAACACAAACGAACAGTGCAACAGAAATGGTCGCAGTCAGGACTCTGGCTTCTCTGTTATTCAACTACGTTATCTAACAATTTCGTATTTCCAATAAAACAAATTTTTTTTTCAACCACATAGTTCACAAATATTTTCACAATTAAAATCACTCGAAAACGTCATATGATTTTTTTTCCACTTCATATTATAATGTACCTACATTCCCCTTTTCTCAATGTAGAAAATGGTTTCCATTAGAAAAATATCTGTTTTTATTAATAATGGTTGACAACCATAGAATATAATGTAACTTGTAAAGCCCCATAATTTTTTACGCCACTGCTATCAGGCATGCACCGTCCATGATGATTTCAGCTACTTATGTCACGATGGTTACCTAGAACAAAAATAATATTTTGTACAGAACTTTCTTATTTTTTGCTGCAAAATTACTGTATAGGATAATCACCTTACAATCCCCACATTAATAACTTCTCAAACTTGGATTCTAACTATTCAAGTCTGAACTAGTATACAGATCCTTAAATACTTATATTGTAACACTTTCCTTCTTTATAGTAGTCGTCAAATATATTACAGGGAGCTTAATTCAACCATATTAATTTATATAAAATTTAAATACATGTCAAGCCACTGAAAATACGTTGAAGATATTACTGTGTTCTTCAATAAATTTTACGTATAATAATACTCTGATTGGATGAGTTATCGCAAAAATGTATTAATTTAATTTTTTCTATGGGTCACTTATTATTCACATTCTAGGCTGTTGTCTTGATAGGCACCTTTCCCCAATGTAACTACTCAGTAAATGTTCATATTTAAATTACGTGAATGTAAATCAGGTAGCCAAAGTCTAATATAAAGTCACATTTATGTAAATTAAAGTACATAGTCTTTTTATTGCATGTGGCTTTTTAAACATTGCGTTTATTTCTTATCAACTGTTAAATAAATGTAATATTTGAAATATTGAGCTCATTTTAGTTATGAAACAGTAATACGGTATGTCGTGAGCATATACCTAATTATATTTTTAGATGTCAAATGTTATAGATACATAAAAAAATAACTTATGACATATGCTCTTACAAAACAAAAATTATGGAATTATATTTACACTAATAAAAAAACATGAGGAACCTGACTTTCATTTCAAGGAAAAGGCAAAAAGTTGAAATTGAAGAAAAAAGAGTTGTTAAACACGACCACCGAAAATAAGAGCGTATTTAAAATATTAATTACAGCAAACGTATTTTTTCTTGCTAACATTTAGTGGTATTCACCAAACTGTTTTGCATTGTGGATTTCCAAGAGTAAATGATGAAACTGCATTCATACGGGGATAATTTCGAATCGCTTTCTCTTTATTAAATTTCCTTCTTTGAGGCTAGTACCTGCGTGCTTGTTGCAGACCTGTACAAAGCAACCCTGCAGATTTCCTTTATCTCAGGAGTAAGATAATGTGAGCTTGATATTTAGGCCCACCCTCTTTTTTTTTACCTCCTCCCAAGGGGATCGAACCAATTACAGCGCCGTTATACGCCCAGGGGCTTTACTGCTACGACTCCGGAGGTAAATAAAAAAAATAAAACCTTTTTGAACTCGTAATTAACTTACTAAGGAGAACTTACACGAAACAAACATCACATAAGATATCATTATAAAGCGTATTTTGAAAACTAGTAAAAAAAAAATGTGGACGAAAAAGTAATTGTTAATAGCCCAGAAATTTTACTATTGAAATTGGGGGAACACAGACAAAATTCGGATAAAGCTGCAATTTGATACAGACATTTCTAATGTAATATATAAAATTCTCGTGTCACAGTGTTTGTTTCCATACTCCTCCGAAACGGCTTAACCGATTTCAATGAAATTTTGTATACACAAACAGAAAATAAAATAAATAACAAAAATATAAAAACCTAAGTTGACATGCGACACAACGATGAGACGAAACAAAAACACAAACAGAATTACAGCAAACGACACAACGATGAGACTAAGCATCTTTGTGTTTTGCTTACTCTTTTCGTTGTGTCGTTTGCTGTAATTCTGTTTGTGTTTTTGTTTCGTCTCATCGTTGTGTCGCATGTCAACTTAGGTTTTTATATTTTTGTTATTTATTTTATTTTCTGTTTGTTCCTTGTTTTATCCGACCAGATTCCAGTTTTGGAATATTTCATGTGTATGTATCCTGTTGACTAAAGCATACTCTGCTTATTTATGTTTTCTTGTCTTATTTTTACTTTTAGTTTTCTTGTGACAGTCATTTATTTCGCAATGGAGTATGTCCATACAAACAAATCCAGTCATGCACTCCTATTGCACAGTTTTTTCAAAGATCATATAAAATGAGTGTGGAGCGGAGCCGGAACAAAAAGACAGGGGAAACAGAAGACCACTGAGAAATCCCACCAACCAACAGTATCGTCCGCCACGTTTCCCAGACGCGAAAATCCGGGTCGACTTGACCAGATAACACAAGAAGTACGTAGAAAATTTATAAAACGTTTTGGGCGGATACGTTGAGAATTATCAAGCTAGCCTACTATTTAAAAGCGTTTTGTAAATTGAGAAAAAAAAATATGAAGAAGAAAAACGGGCAACGACGGGAATCGCAGAGGTTGTACATAATCGTCCAGTTACACATAGTCATACATGTCGCTGTTCCACGTCAAATACTTTCTGCAATCTTTACAATAAACACCGGTTTAGGCTCACGCTTCAAGGTGGCCCACCTCCTTACGTAACCTCATATACCATACGTTGCAGGTATGATTTGTTTTAATTTTTAATAAGGAGTATGCGGGTGGAGTTTGTTGGTTATTTTCAGACCAATACGGACGTTTGACATTTAATTAATGAAATAAAAAGTGTACGTGATACGAGATATGAGACATTTGAGAAACTACCACCTTAACTTCATTTTGTAACACAGATAGCGCCCACAGTAATTTAAATGTGTAAAGCGTCGTGTACATTAAATAATACGTAGTAATGCAGTGTCCGTCTTTCATTATAGTTACACGTCTCGTGTGTAGTTGATTGCCTACCTGTCAGGCCACGCGCTTTCTCTTTTGAATAATGTCACAACGGATTTCTCGCAAACGGTTCACCTGTGAGTGTTCGGACAAGACAACCTTTTTTTTTTTTGTAAATTTTTACGTGTCGATTACTAAATACATATAATAAATCTATTACAAGTTCTCTTTAATATGTTTCATGCAAACGCAGGGTGCCAACCCTCATTTCCACAACTAAGGAGTTGATCTTTCCAACCACATTTCCCGAGGTGAATGGTATCCATTATGTAAAACACTATTCCTCTATTTGTCGCTTAATCACAACTAGTTTCTAAAATATTTTAAATCCGCCTTTTGAAACCGCATAGTCCCCTTAATAATCAATTTCGGGAAAAGTGCGTCTTACATTTTCGTCTTATTTTTTCCCAAGGAGTCACCTGACAGCGTTTGTCGGTGTTATTCAGACTCACCGTGCATAAACATAAACGATCCAATAACGGTTTTCAGATATCTTTTGTGTCAGAACATTGTATGGAATATCTGGGCATTTTTTTTACGTTGGGAATTATTCGTTTAAAATGTGTTGTCTCGAAATCTTTGAGGAAAATTATTTGCATCATAAAGCAATATCGCAAATTTTTAAAATTAAAAATACGGCAAGATATCTCAATGCAATTCCGTGTAATTGTACCCACTTCCCACCATCGCAAAACACGAGTATGGTTCAAAGACAAGCAACTGGGTTATAACTACTCCTAGAGTGTCCAACTAGTTTTCCAGTGCTTGGAAACGATGGGGAATTGACTGAAGGTGGTTTTCTGGATCACGATGGGAAAATGTCTAGGTAGACTCACAATTTAAGTTGATGACGGATATAAACAAAAGGAAAGCAGCTGTTAAGGCCATGATATTTAATTTTATTCAAACAATTACAAACTACTGAAATATTTTTTTACCAAATGCTTTGCTAAAATTAGAGACCGTGTACGGTCATACGATACACAATTTCGGCAGAGTGTTTTTTTTTTTTTTTCAAAATAATGTACCGTTTACAAGCAAAAAAATTATTTTGCCTCATATTGGCTGATTTTGGCAACAAAATATGTGATATTTCAGGGCCAAAATCTAAAAATCCGTTTGTTGTATTGTAACAGATAAATTCAGCTACAAACGATGATATATAAGTGTTATAACTGTAAGATTAATTTTTTATATGTGTATTACCTCGGGTTAAATATAAACAAATTCGGAACCACTGCAAAACTAAAGAGCGAGGCCTAAATGTAGAGACTGGTTTGTGCAACGGGAAGTGCTCCAAGGAGGTGCAGTTCATATATGGTATGAACAATCCTTCCACATGACACTAACATTGCTACTAAAATATCCTGTGATTTTTAAATTTCATTAAATTATTATTATGTACAATAATGTAGTATTCGAATTAAAAATTATAATAACACAATCCTTCCTTCCCATACCACAACGGTAAATATAGTACCTCGTCTTACACTACGGAAGCATAGCAAGGACGCTATAACAAAATATGGGAAAGGATAAGTGTCTACTTCGATAGGGTATTATGATCTATAATTTTTAATAGAAAAATTGGGAGCCGTGGTTGGCGCAGCAGCTAGAGCACTAGCCTCCCACCAACCGGGTTCGACTTCTGGTGGGGTCGGTCCCCGGATTTTCGCGTGACGGAATCGTGCCGGGCGATGCCGCTGGTAGGAGGGTTTTCTCGAGGATCTCCCGATTGCCCCGCCAATTCATTCCGACGTTGCTCCATACTCACATCATTTCACCCCTCACCAGCGCTAAAGACCTAGAAGTTTATTGCTGGCCAATATCTCTTTGTTACGCTTCAGTTAATTTAAATATTATTTATACGTTCCATGTCACAATATTTGTTTATTGTCATTAACAGGTTAAATATTTTAATTAAAAATATTCTAGAAACTCATGATTACACTATTTTCATTTTGCTATAGAGAATGTTTTGTTCGCAGTAACATCTGCTTCTTGGAAATACGTTCTGCCACTAATGGAACCCTTCACCTCTTTTTTTTTTCCGACTCACGAATCGAAAGTCTCTATCAGCACTCATGCAGGAGGTTGGCGTGCAGTAAATGGGCCATTAAGGAAATTAGTAAACGAAGGAGTTAACTTAGAAGCAAGATCAAAGTAGCCTTAGAGTACGTTATTTGGCGATTATCAGGATGAAGATTGTAACAGAAAGTGCAGAAATGTGATTAGATTTGACTTCAGAACCGCTGAGTAGTTTTCGTGGAACTGGTTCTCGGGAATGTTAAGAAAAAAACTGTATGCAGTCTCTTTTCATACTTTCATCAAGCACCTTGTTTTTTATTTTTCTGTGAGGTAAGTCAAGTTAAACAAATTCCGGTTTTTTTTTTCAAACATATTTGTAAGTTCACACTGTACTATTGTGGACATACGCCATTGCAATACTATGTCGTCCCAGAAATCTTAGAACGAGAAGAGAGTCGACGAGAGAGTCTTCTGCTCGGGCGGCGACCGCACCTGGGGACTCTGGGTTCGAGTCTGGGTGCGACCCTCTGGCTAGAGAACTAGCTCCAACGGCGGCACTAGCGGTGAGTTCCTGTTGGTTTAGGGAAGGAGAGCGATCCTTTACCTATCTCCTGTCTCGCCTTACCCTAACCTTCCACTCGTCTCTATTTCTGTATTGCTGTATTTCCTTGTTCTCTATTCTAATAAACTCTTGTTACCTTCTATCTCTGGCTTATTTATCTCCCCTTTCCCAGGCAAAACTTGTAACATTGTTACAAAATGGTTTATTTGGAAGTCTTTTTATATTGGGGGTTCTTAAGTTGTTATTAGTTTGGGGGGTTTCACTCAGATGGTAGCTACATTGTGGGTTTATTTAGATGTTATTTAGGGTTAAAAGACTAAGAGACAGTTATGGTTGAACGGGCATTTACTATACTACAATGGCAGGTACTCTGAATACAAAATAGGTTACAAAAACTGGGGGGGGGGGGGGGGGGAGAGGAAATAAGTAAACAAGCCTAGTTGAAACTGTTCCACATCCATATGGCATTTTTTCTCATTCTTTTTTTTTTTTTTTCGTTTTGTTTGTTTTTTCTTAGTCTGATAATAAGATTTCTGGGACGACATAGTATTGCAATGGCGTATGTCCGCAATAGTACAGTGCGTTATTCTGTCCCATTGCATGAAACATTAAAATACATTATATTCGTAATTTAACAATTACATGCCACGTTTTCTCCTGATTACGCAAACGTATGCATCAACAGTGACACTGAAATTTTTAAACAGTGCACGATTAAAATTTATATATCGGCTGGGTAAATTAGGAACGTATTTTTAACATCGTGTTTGCCATCACACTGTAGTCATACTTCAAAATAAGCAGACGTGAGTAGCCTGGCTAATACATGTTGACAAACTTGTTAATATATAAAACCGTTTGTTAAATCATGTCACTAACATGTAATATTTACAACTGTAAGTGACATCTGTAACGCTATCCATAGTTGTACTTCTATTGCGGTCGTGGAAGGTAGTATAATTAAAAATCGTATAAACGCTGAGAAATTAAACTTAGTTGCGAACATACATTTGTTACTGGTTCCTTTCTTTCTATTTATGTAGCTAATTCTGTTTGAAGTTAACACTGTTATCGATTCCCGTTAAATTTCGCTGTCGGAGAATTCTTGTCTCCCTGCAACTGAACATGCGCTACAGTTGGGGAGAGATTTTATTCTTAGTTTTGAACAGTAACAAACTTTTTTATAACATCGCAAACCTCATATTTCTTAGTAGTCCTCGCTTTTGAGACCGGAAATATTTGGTAGAAAGGTTTTATGAAGCTTGCAGCTACGAAGTTTGAAAAGGGTACGACCGCTGTCAACTCATAAGTAGAGCCCCGGAAATTTCGCGGATTCAACTGAGGAGAGGTTGGATTTCTAAGTCATGTATATATTGGAAACTACTTCGATTGGATCATTGTTTATTAAACGTGACCTTGCGGACTCCGAACCAATGGCGGACATGCGTAAAAACGCTCACGGACTCCTGCGCTACATCGTCAGATGTTCAAATGCTCACTCACTGGAGCAGCAGCCAATGAACAAATATAGCTGAGGACAGAGCACACAGGTCTGTGAAGTCTAGCCTGCTGGGCGTTGAACCCGCGAAATATCCGGGCCTCTACTCATAAGTAATAATTAATGTTTATGAATAAAATGTGTATTCTAGTTTCATTATTATAATTCTTTCTACGTTAAAGCACAGAGTAGTACTCTTCGGTTTATTTATAATTAGAATTGATGGAATACCTGTGTTAGTGCACACTGCAGGAACGTTCAGAATAGAATTTTAATTAATTACTGTACAAGTTTTTCACATGTAACATAAAAGTACACAAATTGCTTATGACGTCAGGAATTTTATCAGTATGTGTTACTTAACGAAATTTTGTTCCGAGAAATGAAACTGCAAGAAGAATTATGATGAAAAATTCAAACATCCAGAATGGTTACACTACTTTCCTATAATTGCGTTATGAATGTGTCAATGGTTAGAAACATTAGACGTGTTCTAAATTAGAATTATCATATGATGACAGACTAGAGTTCACTGATCTGTACATAATCGAGTACAATCTGTGGTTTTATTGGTCACCAGTTTATATGTGATGTCATTAACGTATTTGACTACACGCGGTTGGCTTTAGAACTCTATATTTACTGGCTGGCTACAATACACGTCATTGCAGGCCACTGGAAGACATCGAGCTAGCATACAACAGCTTGCAGTCTAGCCTGTTGTCAGAATAATATCGCTAGGGAATGGAAAATTTCGCGAATTCAATGACATGTAGGGTAGAATCCATTGTACTATACATACTCAAGCCCCAACTATTTGTCAACTAGCTGCTAATCTGCGGAACAGCAGATAATGAACGAATAGTCGGGGCTTGAATATGCATAGTATAACGGATTCTACCCTACATGTCATTGAATTCGCGAAATTTTCCAGTCCCTAGATATCGCGAAACTTGCTTGTCTTTAACAATGGTTAAGTTTTCTAGATAACTATCAACCAAAATATATTTGACGTGAAAATTCTGGAATAAAACTTCAACGTGAGAACTTAAACGTTCTATTTTAATTTTTAAAACTCAATGTATATAATTTTTAAATGTAAAAAAAAATAAATAAATCTTAATGGACAGTAGGTTTTTAAATCGTTAGCATGATAAAATCGCTGCATAAACATGCCGTTAAAAATCTTTTGTTTTAAACTGTTACCTCTAAAATTGTTCAATTTATAACTAACTGTGATATTGACTGCTCACTCAATGGTCGTGACATGAAGCTAGGCAGGGCCGTTAACAGCGAAGTCTTCTATAAATTGCAAGAGCAAAGGAAACGGAATAACCATGCAAAAACCTCACCGAGCAACGTCATAGTTCACAACGCGAATACACGGGTCGACCTCGCAGTGAATCGAACCCGGATCACCTTGCAAGGAGGCGAGCTCCAGTACCGCTTAATGTCGAGTTGTTAGCATCAATATGAGAGCTTCCCCTTGCACAAGCTGTACAAGCCGTGTAAATATATTAACGCTGAAAACTACAGCTGAAATTTCCAGTTTATTTTGAAGTCTGTAGAGAAAAAATGTTCTGCCGCATGGCTGTGTGGTTAGCTCTCCTTGCCCAGGGGTAAAGGGTCCCGAGTTGTATTCCCGGTAGGGGTGGGAAGATTTACTCTTACAGTCAGTCCAATAAGCATGAAAAATCTTAGGCTTGACTCTGTAAATTTTGTAACAAATTTTATTTTGCAGCATATTTATAAACTGTTACTATTTCGAAGATAAAATTCATTAATTTTATAAACAACATATAATTCCGTTTGGTACGGTTTTAAATAATTCCAATCGTTTTGAAAACGATTTATTTATACATGTCACTGAATGGAAGAAACGTACTGTTATGGTCCTTAGAAGACAATTAGGAATTGCCGCAAAATCGTATTTTCATAGCAATTTGTTTCTAACATTCAACGAAAAAAAAAAATGCAATTGAAAACGTATGGAAATTGTTGTAGAGTTTACTTAAGGGTTGTAATGATGCTCAAAAATGCCATGGATTATCTCCAATTAAATAATATTTTATAAAAATGCTACAATACTGAACTTGTTGTCAAATTTATTGTTGCAATTAATTTATTTAAACCGGATTTTGCGAAATGCTTTAAAAAAACTGCGTTACAGGTTGCATTTTCCTTAGACTACGGCGCATGTACAAACCAATAATTTTTTGATGAAATTACAACTTTTTGCCTGCACGTCAGGCGTTCAATTATAGTCACAGCAACAGTAGTGTGTATGTGATGTTCTTTCAATGCTATTCCTTAGCAGAAATCGTGCACACATGTTTGCCAGTTTTCGAATAAAAATTCTATCAGCCAGAGCTGTGCACACGTCTAGGCAACCTGGACAGGCGATCTCCTTAAGGGCCTGAATGTTACTTTTGTTTCAAATTAGTTTGGTATTATTTGCCAGATGCTTATGAGTAGAGATTATGATATATCGCTAAAATGTTTCATGCCAACATACCCTTGAAAACACTGTAGTTAATTGCAACGCATATGATTGACTGATGTACGTTCAACACATCATAGCTGTCTGCACACCAATATCAGACATCAAATATTATAATAGCGGAATTTTCATTGGCTCGATCAAACAGGGCAACAGCTCTACGTACAAAGCGACAGCCAGTAATCTTCTGGTAAACTGAACGTGCGTTGAAATCCAGCAAACTGTCAAGTTTTCCCGCGATAAACCATCAACTCTACTTGTGGGCAATAATTTGTTAAAATTTTTTTGTGATTTGTGGTACAGTGCAAGGCATTTTTAGTTCTAAAATGAGCCGAATATGTCCATTTCAATATTCATACTGTAAATTTTGTCTTGCATTGTGACACAAATCACAAAATATTAACAACTATTGGCCATATAAGTAGCTGTCAAATTTTACCCAACTTATTTGAAGCAGACTATATCATTGGCCCAGTCAGATGGCAATACGCCAGTAACGGAAGATGAATGTTAGAAAAGGACCCGCTATATTGAAGCACATCAAACATTCAATTTTTCCCGCGATATTACAGCGTGTTTACCCATATTTACAAATTTTTCATCTCTTTTGGTTATCCAGAAAAAGGCAGGATAGCACCAATATAACTAAATATTTGTGAACGTACTACCGGAGAACTGAGTTTTACAGATTCGTGTGTGAATGCGTTAGATTTTAAACTCCTGAACACGTTCAATATATTTGCGGTCGGGTCACTGTTAATGAATATCTTCCTTGCCGACTGTGAACCAAAAGCAGACCTGTGAAAACACTCACTCACTGCTACCTTGTCACATGTACAACTGTCCACTAACTACACTGGAAAAACAGTTTTGTGGTGACTGCAAAACATTTTGTCAATATGGACCTCACCAAATATTTTTGCACTGGTTACAAAATTTTTTGGTTGTCACTGCAAAAAATTATTGGGGAAAGCAAAAAATTTTGGTAGTCACTACAAAAAAATTTGGTGAGGTCCATATTGACGAACTGTTTTGCAGTCACCACAAAACCGTTTTTTTTCAGTGTATAGAAGCACACAATGTACAAATATCTGAAGACATTTTGTATATAACTCTATGCATTACAGCCTGCTGGTCGTTGAAACCACAAAGTTTTCAGGTCTCTATTAATTACGCATATAAACGTGGCCGTCTTTAGTGGAAGGCCGGAGTCTTGAATGTGGCAACGCTGCATCGGGGGCCTGCTGCTTGTCACTTCTTGGCCACCCTAGTCTCTGCAACGTGTATAGAAGCAGATTTAGTGGCGTGTACACGTCTACACTGACTAGGGCAGCCAATGAGCAACCGGCAGTAGGCCTCCGATGCAGAGTTGCCACATTCAAGACTCCGGCCTTCTACTAAAGATGGCCATGATATATAACACCAGTCGATCTGTATATTTTATCATTATAAAAATTGTTACTAAAAATTTACGACAAGCAAGTTAACGAGAAAAGTTTAAAAGTACAATATTTTTTCAAACATAACAGCGTGCAGAAATATATTTTACTTCGCCACCATATGCGCTTAACTAAGCAGAGATGATCAACGAGCTATATAGTAAACATAGAGGGGCGGAAACAGCAATCTCCAAGGGTCTGAGGTGAAGCCCAATTGAATTTAGTATTTTGACCCTACTTAAAATGGTGGACTCTTATATCCGATCGAGAGACGAGAGCGATTATGCTAATTTAAACTTTATTACAGTATAATATATTACAATAATTATTGTAATTTTTCCTGTGTTCAGCGGGAATATAGTGGAGCTATAAAGTAACGGATTTTATGCGAACACAATGACGGATTTTTAACATAATGTTGGCCACACTGCTGTTCGCTGTGATTTCTTGGGTCAAAACAGCCGTTCAATTGGGCTTCACTTTGGAAGCGTTTCCGTCCCTCTATGTTAACTATATAGCTCGTTGGAGATGATGGTATACCGTGAAAATGTTTTCTGACAACATACCCTTAAAAATACTGTAGTTTCTTGCAACATATCTGATTCGGTGATATAGTTCCGACACACCGCAGCTATCTGCAGACCAATAACAGGCATCAAATATTACAGTATCTTGATGCTTATTTGCTCAGTCAAATAGGGCAACAGCTCTAAGTACAAGCTAAAGCCAATGCTCTTCTGATAAGCTTAACGTGTGTTGAAACTCAACAAATAGTCAAGGTTCCCGTGACAAGCCATCATTTCTACTAATAAGCATACATTGTATCCGTTCTTTTAGACATAAAAGGATTTTCGTAACAAACGGAAACATTTGCAGCGTTCTTCCATTACTGCTACACTGCTAAAAACTCCGAGTATTTCCTCGATAGCTTTAGATAGAAGAAATACGACAATTTCACTACGCGGTAGTATTGTGATCAGACAACACCCCCACCCCCTTACACTTCACCGACATAACGAATCAGGTTATATTCTCGGCCAGTTATTTTAAAATTTTCACTTCGATTTACGTTTGTTGGAATGTTTTGTCTGGTCACTTCCGTTTTTCTGGTCCTTGCATTCCACTGCTGCTTTGTAACCACTTCACATGAACCCGAAGACCTCATTCTTTACCATAGCTTATTAAACATTGTTCGTAATAATTTGTACGTATCAATCACTGATATATTTGTAGACACTGAATAAAATGTTATCTACAAATAAAAACATCAAAAGAAACGTGTAACTGTGTTTTAGAATCGCAATTTTCGTATTTTATTTTCGTGCAGTTATCAAAATCTATTTACCATCACAAATACAAAAAAAAATCTGGAATTAAGTGAGTGAGATAGATTTTGGTCTTCAGTGCTGGTGAGGTGTGACACGAGATATGGAGCAACGCCGGAATGAAAGATGGAGGAAGCGGGAGATCCCCGAGAAAACCCGCCGACCAATGGCACCGTCCGGCAAGATTCCCACTCGAGAAAATCCGTGGACCGACCCCGACGGGAATCGAACGCGGATCGCATTGGGGGGGGGGCGAATGGTCCGACCATTCTACCATCGCGGCCCCTTCTGGAATAAAACCCCTGAGATTCTTCATATTAACTTTCTGAATACATCTAAGATATATTTGTGTAGTCGGGAGGATTTTTATTTGTTGAGTATTTCCATATAATTTTAAAAACTACGAATGTTTTTCTTTGTGGAATCAAAAGGTTTCCTAAATATTAATTAGCACGGTGCATTTTAATCTCATTAATGTGATAAAGATAATTATTCCTATTTGTATGTACAAACGAAAAATGCGAAATTTGTGACTTTGACACGCGCTCAAGAGTAAGCCATAAAAGAAAATTATATTTAATTTGCTGTAAACGGTATTTCACGTAATGGTTCAAAGATAAAAAAATACGTTAATTATTCTCTTATTTGCTCTTAAGCACTTCTACCAGCCATTTCGACATGAAAAGGCAAAGTTTCGTCTCCAAATATTTTAGTGGCATACTTAGTTTATGTGTTCATTCCAAAATGAAATTACTTTACTGCCAGAACACTCTTTTCTCATGCTCCGAGATTTATTTTAAATCTCACAAGTAAGGGTTATTTTGTCATCAAGCATTTTATCGTCACTTTTGTAATAGTTGTACTTGCCCTGGCAAACACGGCAGAGCTTTCGAAATAATGTGTTACTACGCTTTGAGTCATAGTGCAATCCCTGTAAATCGTCAAGGTCTTAGTACATTGTTAAATATATTCTTTCAAACTTCAAACATCCATATTTTAATAATCCCGTATAAAATTCGTGAGTCAAACATGTTTTTGTTACGAAATAATATTTGTAAAAATGAAAAAAATATGTATATATGTATATATATATATATATATATATATATATATATATATATATATATATATATATATATATATATATACACACTTATAGTTTTTGGAAAAATTCGTGTACATGTAGAACACTAGCCTATTACTATGTCATATCTAAAGAACATTTCATGTGTCTACATGCACAAATACATATATACATGCATACGTACATACATTCATACAAACATACGTATGTATATACACACATATATCTTTTTACGATGAAAGTATCTGTCGTTACGGTGATCAGAATGTATTTACATCATTACTAATTGAATGGCTATGCGCTAGCTAATACATTTATATATGTATGGCTTAGCAAATATTCTTAGTACAGGATATTGACAAAAAAATCAGAATTATTTCTTGTGTACTAGTATAGTGTTCTACATATACGACTGTCCACAAGGCCTGTAACTTCCATAGCATCGCGCCACTGGAACAGACGATGTCGCTCCATTGAGGCAATTGGCCATCCACAGCGGAAGAGGCTACTTACTTGCCGCAAGTGCGGTTAGGAGCAAGAAGCGGAGGGCTTGTGCCATCCTTGCTGGCGAGGAGGTCAGCCTCCCGCGGTGCAGCGAGAAGAACGACCTCTATCTGTGTGTGTGTTGCTGAGCACTTTTCCCCACACCGGAGTGAGCACCTTCAAGACATCCCAAGATCGCTACGTCACATCCGCGGCGCGGGTCGCCTCGCGGGCGTGCACGGACAGTAACGGTCGGCGCGCAGGGTTGGTCCGGGACGCGGGACGGTCGGCCGCTGACTGGCGGGGACGGCGGCGCCCTGCCACCCTGACGTGCGCGCATGCGCGGTGATGTGCGCGAGGGACGCCCCGCGTAGCAGGGGTCGCAGGCGTGGCATCCCGCCCGCCGCCGTCGCCGCGTGAGACCTTGTTGCGCCGCGCGCACCGTAGTTACGCCACTTGTACCGTAGTTACCTCACGTGTGCCGTTGTCACTGGATTTATTTGCCTGGACATACTCCATTGCGAAATAAATGACTATCAAAAGAAAACTAAAAATAAGACAAGAAAACATAAATAAGCAGAGTGTGCTTTAGTCGTCAGGATACATACACAACATGAAATTCCAAAACTGGAATCTCGTCAGATAAAACAAGGAACAGAACAGAAAATAAAAGAAATGACCAAAATATAAAAATAGCTAAGTTGACATGCGACACAACGATGAGACGAAACAAAAACACAAACAGAAACACAGCAAACGACACAACGATGAGACCATACAAAACACAAAGATGTCGGACACAAACAGAAAAAAACAACAAAATACACAAACGATGAGACGAAACAAAACACAGTATTTTTCCAAACAGTCAGTATGAAGACGGTTCGGGAAGTGGAATCTGTTCCCGTCATCAGGTAGACACACAGGGTTCAGGAATACGAGTGCGACTGATGAGAAGACTGGAAAAACCATCTGACCAGATTTCAGTTTTGGAATTGCATGTTGTGTATGTATCCTGATGACTAAAGCATACTCTGCTTTTTTATGTTTTCTTGTCTTATTTTTAGATTTCTTTTGACAGTCATTTATTTCGCAATGGAGTATGTCCAAGCAAATAAATCCAGTCATTCTGTATGTGGTTCGAAATAAAGTTGATACTTTTGTTACTATCGTTAATTTTTTTGACACATTATTTATAGTTTTCTGCCTCTTTCAATACAAAAAATACCTAATTAACAACTGAAGTGTATAAATTGTATTGTACTCAGGAATTAACACACAGTTCAAAGTAAATACTATTTTGATATTGAATGGGTGAGGTGAAGTGGGAACACATTCCACATTTTACTGAAAATAAACTGAAATAGTCAAGTTGTTCTTTATATGTAGCTTCATCGACTGAGATAAATAAAGAAAGGACTTTGTGTTTATAAATAAGTTGTAATAGGTAAACATTCCCTTCTTAACCTCAGCGTCAATCGAGGCGGCTACTTAACGTAGCACAGCAAGTTCCAACCGCTGATTGCGCACTTTTACTGCAGTTGAGTTGTGCCTACCATACATGCGTACTTATCGTAGGTACGGAATGTGTACCATATTTATCGCATTCATACCGTAGTTAGGTAGCACTTAACGTAGTTACAGTGAGTTATATCGTAGATGTGACAGGATAACTGCAGTTACGAGGAACGAATATTAGTTACGGTACAGCTATCTGAGTTACGTCCTGCTTATCAAAGTCGCGACACCGTCACCAAATTTGATGAGCTTATATTACTTTCTTAGGCGCTAACTTTTATGTCTATTTGACGACACTGGTGCTAAATAACGCCATGATAATAAAGATACCGTAGTTCTGGTACAAAAAATAAATTCTTAGTTGTAAAATTGCGGGAACTTTTATATCAAACGCATTGTGCCGTAGGACGATGAATCGAATTAACTTATTGAAATGATATTTCGTTTTGGCACCTCGTCATATGTTTCTGTATGTTACAACGTCATGTTGACCATGTACAGTGGTGAATCATTGTTTACACTTAGTGCGTTTTTGTAATGTATATGTTGTTGAATGGTAGTGTGAGTAAATGAAAGTGTTTATGATGAAGCGAAATTTTTAAAAGTAGCGTAACTTCATATAGAGCAAACACAGTGGAAATGACATTAATTAAATACAATTATCACATAACAACCGAAGAGAGTGAATATTTACCAACTTTTGGAGAATGATTTTCTAGAGGATTTTTACATGCTGATACAGCAGAATTTCATTATACGTAAACTAACTAATTTTTGTGTATATCTAAGTACACCCTGTCTCTTTACGTTTTCTTTACATTTTGACTAATGAATGTCACTTCTTAAATCAGTTAAGTTATTTCACTGATGCAATACCTAGTTTCGATGAATTTCCATTTAAGTAAATTCAATAAATTAAAACAGTGGATAGTCACTGTCTATAATTAATTTTTCACTGATTATACATTAGAGAGGATGTCTTTATTGCTATAACATAGTTTTTATTTTTACAAAGAACTCGTGCCGTATTTCCACAAGTGGTACTTTCAGTACCATAAGTTTCAACATATGTGTTACATAGGCGGGTGAAATGTTGACGTTTTAGTGACTGGCATAAAACAAGACAAACAGCTAGCAGTTAACTTCAAAAACCCGCATTAAATGTAATGTATAGCTATATATAATATGAACACTTGAACTATCGGAAAGTAGTTGCGACGCGAAGAAAACTTTTCCATAGGCATAAAGAAACTGTAGATTTTTTTTTCGTAGATTAACAGTTTACTTGTCGGTAATGTTCGGATATGTTATTTAATTGAAAAAAAAAATATTTATGTAGCTGCTACAACTAAAGACTACTCTCATAAAAAAACTCAAAAATAAAAATATTATTAAAAATACTGTTGATACGTTTCTTTAGTGCTTCTTTTCCGTAAAGTGAAATTAATGCCCGCAGTTATTGTTGTTCCTATGTCTTTCCATACCCTGAAACACTCCGTTCAAAGTCCATACATTGTTCTGATCCTAGAGTTCTGCGGTATACTGTACACTGTCTGTACTAAACCATTACAGTTGTATTGTATTGTTCGTAATTATTGATTTAACAATGGCTCTTACGACAGCAGGCTTCTCGACCTTCCTTTACCTGCCCACTGTGACGGTTAGTTTGGATTAGTTTAGTTTAGTGTAGGTTTAAAACAATAAAAATATTGTGCGCTAAATTAAGGACGGTTATTGTAGGTTAGAATACTACAAAATAAACCTACTTATGTCTTTGCAACTCTTCTCGTCTAATGTACATAAAGGCCACATCGGTAGCTTTTTTCACTTTGATGCAAAAATACTAAATTACTTTTTTAACGGAATGTTTAGAAAAAATTCTAGCACATAAGCAATTATACTATGCGCAATTCTATGTAGAAGTTTTGCAAAATAATGAACCGTTCGTTAAAAAAAAATATTTTGCTTGATTTTACTTATTTTCATAACAAAATGGGTGATACTTAAAAGGCAAAAGCCTGAAGAAATGGTGTTTATTGGTACCAGAAAATTTATACAAATTATGATGTATTTTTGACAAAAAATTGAAAGGGTTCTTGAATTTAAAATTATGTTTATACAAAAAAATGTATAAGTCACTGTCATAGTGTTCGAGTGGCAAAATGCATAATTGTATATCTGCACAACATAGTGTTTGTTAAATGTACATTACTGGTGATTTAATATTCTATTTCGGAAAATTTTATAGCTCTCGTAGTCTTCCCATAGCGGCATGGAATAGTCCAGATTTACAAGTTACGCGAACATAAAAGTAACAAAAGCTGAATTACTCGAGTGAAATATTTCTCCCTGAAATTAGGTATAATGTGTCATATGCTAAAATGACAAAAATATGTACATTATTTATGCATACATTTGTTTCACGACTAGCTGCAGCACTGCCTCGTCTGTTAAGGTCTCCGTCTGCCTCGCGGCCGCGTCGGCCTATCCGGTATTTGCGTATCTCACGCGGGGGATTGGCATACTAGGGGCTGCGCGTGTGCCAATGGATGAGCTGCACCATTTAAAAATCTACCGGCTAACAACAGCGCCAAACACGTAATAATTTAAATAAATAAATCAGCAAGCTACAGTGGACCTCTCGAAACCTAAGGTGCCAACTAAAGGAGGTGAACTGTATAAAACCACACAAAATAATTAAAACTGCAACCGAATTTACAATTTTGCTCATAACTAATTGTCAAAATAATTTTAACATCACTTTTTCTGCATTTTCCCGTGCCGCAAGGTTCTCCTGCCGTACCGGAACCAGCAATACAGTAGTCATACCGACCGGGCCGACAAAATTCTCCGATCGATCCGGAATCAAACGTATACACTACATACACATTTCAGGAAAATTCATCGCCCCTCTGCCCCACTCTTACTTCACAACTCTACTAACAACCTGGACCTTCCTACTTTTCCAGTGCCATTCTTATTTTTAGTACATGTAACTGCTGAGTTGTTACACTCCTATTCTGTCGAGAGGGTTTTTACGGTACTATGCCGGTTTTTCCCTCTCTCTTCTTAGATTATGGCTTAGCTATAGGTACACTCAGGGAGGTAGACATGGCCCCAATTGTGGCTATGTCTGCCCAATCCCTCTCTGCCGCGATGCATGCCTCCTCTGCATGAAATCTCCCCCTTGTAGGCGTGTGGTCTACCCACCACCGCGATTGGAAGGAGCGTATCTCCCTCTGATAGTGGTATTCAACTACCCTATCTTCACCAGTTCTAATGGGTGTGTTCTGGTAATCAATGGCTGTCCCGGGGTGGGTGGCATCACCCCGGTATTAAGACCTGTAAGTTGTCTCCTGTTAAGCCTTAGGGATCAGGTACAGGAGGGCAGAACCTGCAACAAGCGACAGAGATGTCTAAAACATGTAAGCGTGTGGTGCTCAGTCCTGAGAATATCCGTGACACAAACGAGCAACCCCAGACATGGGAGAGCTGGAGCTTAACTGACGTTGAAGAATTCCCGGGAAGACCGGTTTAAGTTACAGTTGTAAAATAGTGTCCAGACAGTGATTTTGTCACATGCGCAAACATCAATACCGTGTTATAACATTACAAAACCAGATCAATTTTATATTTTCCAGGGTCGCTCGTTTCTGTCGCTGAGATTAAAACCGTTCTTCACCCGGACCTCCACCATAACACAGCAGATTAGGGTAGGTTAGGAAAAAATGCAGAGACTCAGAAATGTTAGGCCTATAGTTACTGCTGCTTAAACTCTACCTTCGATATGGAGGCTGCAATGCTCTCCGAAACGTCGCGTCGGGACGAAACACAACAGTGACGCGGCTATAACCCAGAAGACTAGGAGCTAACGTCATAACAAAATGTCATATATATATATATATAATTATGCCTTTTGCTAGGTGTAAACCGTTAATAAGTGGCTCATGCGAGTACCCACGATGTCCTGCAATACAGCCATTCACTCTACTCGCCACTTCTGAAGTTAAACCACAGGGATTGTTGGTAAAACAAACACGAGCTGAAGTTGGCAGTGTGGACTGCATGAGGCACGATTATTCCCTTCTGCACTCCCCTTTTGTACGAAAATTGAAGGGGGAATTTTTTATACATATTTTGGTAGCAACAGGACCACCTGAACTAACAGTTTCCCTCCACGGGTTTCCCCACAGTGGTTTTGTAGAAGGGGAAGGAGGGGTGTGTGTAAAGGGAGGAAAGTTGGCGCAGACTGGCGGACTGCGTATCCACTCTTCTGCTCTCTTCTCTCATCCCGCAGTCACTGGGGAGCAGACGATGCAGCCAGAATTATAAGGTCGGACTTTCTGAACTCGGCCGAGCAAAACAACTGTTGCGTGAACGCTGAAAAGTGTAAAATACGGCAGATTCGGAGTTCCTTGGTGACTTTTTTATTTCACTCTCACAGTGCATCCGCTCTTATTGTTTCATCTGTTGAGTTCGTGAGCTTGATTCAGTGCAGTTCCTTTTCTCGAGATTCGTAGCCCGGAATATTATCCAGAAACAAGACTTCGAAATTTCAGACCGACAACCGTGGGATAAAAAGTATTATTTTGCTGCCGTGTACAATTAAGTAGAATCTACTGTCGAAAGTGTATTATTTCAAATTTTAAAAAATCATATAGGCCTAATTCATTTTGCAAAATTTTACCCACAGCAAGGAATATATATGCAAATATTGTTTCTAAATTAAACCGATACCTTTCCGGAGGTGATTCCTGACGACGAGTATATCGAAAATATATTTATATACGCGATATAGCTTAAAGTTATTACTAAGGCCAGTACGCACAGTTAAAGAAGAGGGTTGATAAAGCTTTTGTGAACGTAAATAATAAACCGCACAGTATCGAATACCACTTTTTTCGTATTATGTTTACGTGAATGAAGCTGTTGAAAGTGTTGGTTTGCGTTTTGTAAAATCATCAATAAAATTCTTATAAGCTCATTGTATTTGTTTGAAAACTGGTAACCAATAATTTCAAATCAACAAGTTTTGAAAAATAAGAACAAAATGTTTGACTTTAAGAAAACAATTTTTTTTTAGTCAGACACTCTTGCGGCATTGGCATTCGTTGAAATTCCTGATAGTATTTTCACAAATTTATAAAAACGCATGCTGCTATGCAACGTGTATAACGTTCGCAATGCAGGTTTTTACTACTCGGAGAGAGTGCTTTACACCTATGTTTTGTGGATAATAAGGCCCTGTATATACGTAAATTTTCAGAGATTCACCTAGTGACAGCTACAAAATAATACCAATATTAACAATGGCATATTAATAATAACAATTCTGACATTTCTCTATATAAAATGAAGTCCCCACTCAATCATTCATTCACTCATCAACGCACAGCCCAAACCCCTGGACCAATAGAAACGTGACATTTTCAGCGTAGCTTCCCAACCAACTTACCAAACTGAAAAAAATTCACAGTGGATAACGGTGTTGTAGGCTTCAATTTCAGTTGTATTAAATGCAGAATAAAATGTTTTTGTATTTTTAAAATACTATTGCATTTTTAAATTTTATTTTAAATTTCATCATTTTAATTTAAATTAATTATTTTGTTTTAATGCACGTAAAATTGAATACTTAACATCCATAAGGAGCTAAGTGCCAAAAGGTAAGTTTCGAGATGACGAAAACAGTATATTGCGACAAACAAATGAACATTCCAATGGGTTCACATATTTTTTACAATAGTAAAGTAGTAAATAGGAGCAATCGCACAGTAATTAAAACAAAACACTTATGAACATCAATATATATATTTCAATGAAATAGAATGCGTTGATGTTGCTCCATTCATCTAATGGTGCTGAAGTACGGCGCGCATGAATATCACTAGGAGATAGAACTTTAGGTATGTCTTCGACCTAATGTTTTGGCACCTTTCTGTGTACCCAACTAATTTTTGTCGAAAATGGTGCTTAGGCCCCTATTGAACGTTAAGTCCTCAATTTTAGACTGCGACGTCGTTACCCAGTGTGAATTTTTCCAGTTTGGTATGTCAGTTGGTATTGGTGCCGTCCTTTAAACGGCGACATGCAAACTTTGACTTTAAGGAGCCATCACGCCAAAAATACGTGGCATAAAAAATTTCATTAGAGCAACATTTATTCACATTTTGTGTCTTAAATAAGAGAAGAGAAACAGTATCTGGTACAAATAAACAATAAAAACACGGTGCCTCGTCGGTGAAAAGAATGTTTTTAGCGGAACTGTGACTACGCTTGGCATTGTTGTTGATACCAACCGGCGAACTGCAAGCGTTGTGGGTAGTCACGAGGGTCTATTATCTGCACCTTTGACGTTGTTAGGGACGTAGAAACTAATCGTGAAACACACGCCACACAGTAGCTTGACTTGTTCGCAATGTGTGCGCAATGACTGGAGGCATGCAAAATTCGCATTATTTTCTGGCAACTGACTAGACTCCAAGTAACTATAAATAATGTTGGTTAGAACTTAACAATCCTTTCTACGGCACTGCCCGGTGTGCGCTGAAATCCTACGTCTGCTCTTTAAATAACACATCCTGTGAACATTAATAACGCACTAACAGGCGGTTTAAGAACAGTACACCCATTAAATATCCGAAATTTAAATGATTATGTTATGATTTTTGTTATTAAAATGCCACTGGTAATATCGGTATTATTTTCCAGTTGTCACTCGGTGAATCTGTGAAAATTGACACGACATACAGTGTCTAAATACCCACAAAACATAGGTGTAAATCACTACTCTCGTGTGGTAGACAACCCGCATTGCGTACATTACACTGGTTGCATAGCGACAGGCGTTATTTATGAAACTGTGAAAAGACTACAAAAGGAATTTGAACGAGAACCAATGCACTAAGAGTGTCAGACAAAGGAAACCATTTTTGTTACAACCATATTTTTTCTTAATTAATAAAAAAATGTTGATTAAAATGATCGGTTATCACTTTTCAAACAATTACAATGACACTTGTACGAATATTATTAATGCTATAAGGATGATTTTACAAAAAGCAAACCAACTCTTTTAACAGCTTCGTTCATGTAAACTTTATACAAAAAAAATTGTCTTTGATATCACGTGATTTCTAATTTACGGTCACATAAGCACTTTCATATCTCTTACTTTAAGGGTGAGTACCGTCCTTAATAATAATATTAGGCTGTATGTCGTACATAAATATGTTTTAAACGTGTTTTGCTGTCAGGAATCACCGCTAAAAAGGTTTAGGTTTAATTTAGAATCATGCTGTATATCATATAGGCTTATATATATATATACTTATATCATATACTCTTATATAAATGTGTGTTTACATACATAAATATTAACATATATACATATATATAAATGTAAAGTTAAGACTTAATGAACTGATTACAAAACTACGACTGACACGCTTTTTTTCTTAAAATATACGTTATTTTATGGATTGGGTAATGTCTGAATCAGTTTTACTCTCAATATTTTTTGTTAATTTCTAGACGTTTGTAAAAAGCATTTCCTTACAATTTAAATTACTTTGTACCTACGTTACGGATAATATAAATTAGGTTGTATATTGTTTAAATCATGCACACTTTTCAATGAATATTGTAGACTTACAAGTGTTAAATTTATTTTGTATGTTACTTCTACAAAAGTTAAGAGGCCTGCATGTGCAGCTGCATAGAATTTGAAATGCTGGTGTTTCTAAAATAATAAAAACTACGGTAATTATATGCAGACGTTCGGAAAACGATGCAATTCTGACGAATTTCCGTGAATAAATTAGTGCGAAATTGATAACAGATCTCAAAATGAAAAATGTTAAATCGCTTAGTATTAATATACAAATGTTAATTAGTATAACGATCCTGAATGCGTGTACAGTGTTTAATAACGTGCTATCTTGCTCGGTTTAGTAGCTTAGAAAAGATTAAAATCTTAAATGTAGATTAGTACCTATATTGCGTGTAATATATTTCAATTATTTAAAAACAATTAAGACATAGATCATGTCATAGCAGTTACTTTAAGATCAAATGCATACTTGTCGTAATTGTGATCTGTGTCTGGTTAATTTTTTAGTCGAAACGGTATGATTTCTTGTTTTGAAAAAAAAAAAAAATACTTATCACAAGAACTATTTTAAACAAAACGGCCGAACAAATTATTAATATCTGCTCTTGTTTAAGGGTTAAAAAATTTAATATCGCAAAACAGAATAAACAAGAGTGCACGTACTTAACTTAACAAACTATATATTGTTACAATTTTAAAACACGGAACGCCTAAATGCCGCGATGTCAATGATGATCTATCAAAATTTACCTTTAACGCATTTCATTTTTACTCTTCAGTCGCAACACTGCGATAATTGTTATATTCTTGTTCGAGACTGTTCCCACAGGGACAAGCCTACATCCTGGGAGCAATTGACGACTTAGGTAACCGCGCCTGGCAAATATCATATAAACCAAAATTGCTACAGACATGCCACTTGACGCTGCGTGCAAGCTTAGATGGCGAGTGGCAGCTACTGAGTGAAGGGCACATTCAAGGAATTCAAGCTGCAGGCCGCTGTAAACACACATAGTAGCCTATAAATACCGGAATTAAATCAACCTATGTAAATTAGACATTCGAATTCAAAACTGTAGTAATAAGAAATACAACACATTCCTACATATTACCAGTCAACTTACATGTCGCGCGATGTAACAACTTGCCACTTAAGACTCTTAACCAAAGCATCGATTAATATTAGGGTCTTTCTCCCATGTTGCTTCTGTTTTTGACATACTTAATTATATTTTAAACTTAAACGAGAGCAAGTATCACAAACTGATTTGTCAGTTTTTTTTTTTTTCGTGCCAGTTGAATATTTTTGTACGCGAAATTGTACGGTTTCGAATAGCAAATCAATTAACAAATATTTTGTTGGTTACATTATTTTCTAAAACAATGGTATTTACTACCACAGAAATATTAGCTAACGTGATGAAAATCAAACATATTTTTTATATCTGCTCTCAATTAGGATTAAAAAACAATCATCGATAAAACGTTATAAACAGAAAAGTATGGCCTGAACGACTTGTTATAACTTAGCTAGCATTTTAAAAATCACTATTTGTGAAGTTCAGATACAGTATGAAGTGTACCGGAAATTATTATTGGTATGTGAGGTATTTATATGTCGCAAGTGATAAGATGACAGCAGCTCATTATTTGGTAACGAAATGTAATGAAAAACTAAATTTTCTGAGATGCTTTATTACAAACTTGTTTCATTTGTCAATGATGACAGAAAATAAAGAAGGAAAAGCGTACGAAAATCTTTTAAATTAGGCTTAATTTTCGGATACCAATAAAACTCATTCTGTTTCACCTTCAGTTTCTAATTATCCATTATAATATATATATATATATATATATATATATATATATATATATATATATATATATATATATATATATAACCTTACCTTCTGTACAAGAGAGAGTTTAATACAACAAAACTTAAATTTTTCACCGTATATTAAAAGTAACTGGTGTGTAAGTTACTTTAGCAGATCTAAAATTACACATTAAACAATTATTGATTGTATATTGTATTGCTTACATTCTTTACATTGATTATAAAAATTAATTATTAACTTAAATCTTCAGTAACATAAGAATCGTGTAACAACAACAACTAAATAAAAAAAATACAAATGTTGACTTTATGAAATTCACACTGTAATGAATACTTGGACATGCATGAAAATGAAATTAAAATACAATAATATGACAACATACATACATGAATGAATGACTGGGAAGAACTTTTTGAGGATAATTTAAAAAATAACCATGAGAAGAATATTATAATGGACAATAAGAACTTATAAATTATAGGAAACTAAAATACGGATTTCCCGCCAATATTTCATGTCCGCCATCAGTACTTTAATGAACCCATACACTGCCTAATCCCACACCTGTCGCTATGAAAAGGATTCAAAAGCCAGACAATCCTATGGATTACCAGAGATTCTCTCATTGGGTGATTACTTTAATTGTCTGGTTGCTTTTATACAATGTCACCATACTACTGACGCGGTAATTAAACGCGAACGAGCTAAGCGATTGGTCGGTCGACACTATGGGTCTATTGTGTAATAGTAAGTATTGTTTCTAAATAAAAAAAGACTGAACTATATATCATATCCAATAGGCTCGCCGTCCATCGTATTTAACATGTCGATGAAACAGCACACCTATTAATTATCTATGTTACAAAACTACGTCAGCTTATTTAAAATATGTATCCAACTGTCAAACGACGTTGCACAATGCTTTGTGAAACATGCATGAACAGAAAGGTTCGCAAACCATTGGTTCATGTTGTTCAGAGTTAGACATACTGTGGCAAAAACTTATCAAACAGTGGTTGATGATAAGTGGTGAAAATATAACTTTGTAACAATGTTCATGTTTGAATTCTGAAAAACTATTGATGCTGAAAAGACTTTTAATCCAAAAATTGTAATGTATGAAGAACAAAAGAAGGTAAGGACAATTAAAAGCATACACACAAAAAATGCCAGCAATACTGTTAATGTCATAATTCTACTAAATGTACAAAAAGGTTCTCTAAAAAAACAAGGAGAAGGAATCACGTTTCTTATTCAGTATTTCGTGTTTTAATATTAAATTAATTAAAAATCAACGTACTTTTAAAACGTACAGAATAAATAGAAAATTAGCCTTTATCATACAATAATAAAACTATAACGTTCATTTTCAAATCTACAATAAGAAATATACGCCTCAGTCATACGAAATACTCGAACATTTTAAATATTTTAAATATCAAGCAAATAAACACAACAATGTTACAAACCTAACAAATAAAGCTAGCACCGAAAGTGTGACAGCGGTTAATAGCAACAAATCGAGAAATCTAATCCGAGCTAGTCATCGTTTAGTAAAAATATGTGACCTTAGAAATCTGACCTATCGTTAAAGTTTGACAAAACAGCTCTGTGCATCTGCTTCTGGATAAACTATTTCAAAATAAAGTAACAAATCATTGAGAAACTACCACAAATTAGTGAATATTAATTGATTTCGATACAGAGTATAGTAATTAAACAGTAAATTAGATAATGTGAACGTATTTCGATTTAAAGTACAGTCATTTTCAAAGTGAGTTAGTGAATATTAACGGATTTCGATTTAGAGTGCAGTCATTTCAAAAATGAAGTCATGAATATTAACGATTGCGATTTAAAGTGCAGTCATTTTCAAAGTGAATTAGCTAACATAATAACTTATTTCAATTTTGAGTGCAGTCATTAAAAGTGAACTATTAGATATTCACCGATTTCGATTTAGAATGCAATAATTTCATATGGTAATTAGTGGAAATTAAGTGATTTCGAGACAAAGTTATATCTAGAGTTCTGTCATCAAAAGTGAATTAGTGAGTATTAACTGATATCGTTTTGGAGTATAGGCATTTAAAAAGTGAATAAGTGAATATTAACTGGTTCAGATTCAAAGCACAATAATTTTAAAAGTGAATTAGTGAATGGAACTGATTTCGGTTTAGAGTGCACTGAAAGAAAAATTTTGTAGAAAGTCTTACCTTCAAAATTATGTTGCAGTAACTACAAACTAATTTTGTAGTAGCCTCAATATTTTAGTGGTGTGAACAAAATGTTTTTGTGGTGACCACAAATTAGATGTTGCAGGGTAAATACCCACAAAATATTTTGTAGCTGCCACAAAAGAATTTTTTTCATTGTGCCGTAATTTCAAAGTGACTTATTGAATATTTACTGATTTTGATTTAGGGTACCGATAATTCAAATGTGATACCCATTTTGAACACATCAGAGTAGTAGTCCTAATTACGTACGTAACCTTAAAGGAAATAAAAAATAATAAAATAGCATGAAAAAGAGACAGGTAACTTAATGTACAAGATGTCCCAGTGACACTCACAAAGCCAAGACAGCAACCATTATGTCCATACCTTAACCGCAGCGTCTTCCATTTAACCAACGACAACAAGGACGCAAACAACTGCAAACGAAAAGGAACGATAATCCAGCACTACCACCAACTTTAAAGGGTTGCCAACAATAACGCAAAAATTCACTACGAACGTTTTATAAACCAGTTACAATATTTAATAGTGAAGGTAGAGGAACAATTGAAATCTGAATTGGGATAAAAATTCACTATCGCAACAAAATAATATGAAGATTTAATTTTTTCGTTTTCATGTAGAATTTTTTTCCATTGTTTAAAAATAATTCTTGTCTTATTTTTTTTCTCTAGGATGTTTAGGAAATGTCCCTGCTTCCGTAACGTCGGTAGCATGCCGGCCTAGGGTGCGGGAAGTCCTGGTTTTGGATCCTAGCACGGACTTGGATATTTTTGTCGTTAAGGTTTAGAAGGTTTGTAGACAGACCTCAGACCTTACTTAGCCTAACGGAATAAACCCTCCAAAGTAGAAATAAAGTAAAAACAGGAAATGACCCTATTTCTCGCATCATTGCCCTGTGTCGTGGTGAGCGTACAGGATTGTTTACAGCGACCTGGATACAACCAACATAGCGACGACCCACCCAACCCCCCCCCCTCCCCATTCCAACTTCAACAAAGCAAGGAGGAAAGGAAATCGACCACGATTATCGTAAAACGTAACGGTGTCGTCTGGCCGCGTGTGTTACTACCTCGAGTCCCTGGTCCCTGCGGCGAGAAAACCCTCTCGGCCCGGCCAAGCAACCCCGGCGAACTGAATGAATAATATTGCAGTGAATACCTTTCTTTTACCACCCGCTATCCCATGCCTTTACTCCCAGGTTAACCTATGAAAACTGCGGCCGTCCTTCGAGTAATTTCATTCCCCTCCCATCCTCCTACCCCTTTCCCTAAACCCCTTTATTTGTCAGACGTCCCATTACCTGGCTCAAAGCTTTCTCTCTCTTCCACGCTGTGTGCCTTATTTACGGTCTTCTTTCCCTGCTGCAGTCTCTCGAAAACCATTACAGTGTAATTTAAATTAGAAATTTTTCCCCTCTTCTTTTAAAGTTTCGTTTGCAATATTTATTATATTCATTGTGCTTAAAATGCTTTCCTTTGCAATTGTCGTTGCCAGAAGTTTGATTTCTGTGGAGGTAGATTTTAATTTCTGCGAGCAAGTAACGAAAGCACAGATTTGTTTACTTGTATGTTGGTATTAGATGTTTGCTCTTTGTCTATGACTTTGTTGCACGTAACAAATGCTCACTTCCCTTAAATATTGTTGGTCATAACTTGTATACTTTCCAATGATTTTCCTTTACACTGAAACGCTCATTAATCGGTAATTAGCAGTAACTAAAAATTGCATGTTACTGGCTTCAGCCAATGAGTAATATCCGATTCAGTTCTAAATTTTCCACATTTTGTAGCAATTCAGCAGTTACATTTCTCTTCATGTAGCGCTTACTTATGCCACTCATATCTTATTCATGTGAGCAAAACAATAATACTATTGTTTTCCTAAAGTCTACAGTTCCTAAATATAATGTTTATAATAATTACTAAACATAACACGACAAAATTTTATAAACTTCACATCTTGCAAGTAAAGGTTTCGAAATTAAATATAATTATTTTGCGAAGATCACCAACCTCTCAATAAGTTAGATACATAACATAAAAGTTATTCTTTTTTTATCGATTATCGTTCAGCCTATAATACTGATCACAGTTTGTCTATATACAGGATCACCAACACCGAGTTCTATTCCTTTTTTTTTTTTTTTTTTTTTTTTTTTTTTTTTTTTTTTTTTTTTTTTTTTTTTTTTTT
>PNEQ01024947.1:12674-66388 GCA_003012365.1 Medauroidea extradentata | reverse complement strand
TGTAATTAGTTACAACACATGCGATTAGGTGATGTACGTGTGACCCAACGCAGTTGTCTGCAAACCAATAACAGGCATCAAATGTTACAACAGCGGGATTATTATTGGCTCAGTCAAATAGGGCAACTCCACATAAAAGCGAAAGCCAGTCATCTTCTGGTAAACTGGACGTGTGTTGAAACCCAGCAAACAGTCAAGTTTTCCCGCGATAAATCATCCTCTCTGGTTATAATGTCGCAGGTAGTCTACGACTTGAACATATCTAAGTTACAACCAGCACTCTGCCTCTATGTCAGTATGGGTGCCACAGTAAAAAGCCTTGAAGTGTAATCTATAAATCATTATAAAAATACTTTCTTGAAGCAAAGCGAAATTTGCCAATGAAACCTGCTACATACCAAAGTGAGATATTTGGTCAGCGCTTAGCAGCGAGGTCTTTAGCGCTGGTGAGGGATGACGTGAGTGTGGAGCAGTGCCGGAATGAGTGGACGGGGGAAACGAGAGATGCCCGAGAAAACCCGACGACCAGCGGCATCGTGCGGCACAATTCCCACGTGCGAAAATCCGCGGACCAAACCCGCCGGAGTCTAACACGGATCGCCTTGGTGGGAGGCGAGAAGTCTGACCTCTCGGCCACCGTGGCCCCTGCATACCATGAGTAGAGGCACTGGAAAAATGCAAATATCTTTTGCGCCAGTGTATTTTCCGGAGCTGTGTATCGTCCTGCTCTTTGTATGATTTGACGATAATCATGGGGTGTGATTGAGCTGTTTAAAAATATATCACAAACGTTCAATTTACGCGCACCAATGTTAGCATTGGCCCAGTCAAATGGGGACACGCGATTATCGAAGGAAGAACGTCGGATGTGTAAACACGTAACGATGAAGTCAATTTTTCTGCAATAAATCACGACCTTCTAGGCATAAGAAATTTAATTTACAAGTGTGCGAAATATGAAAAGTCTTTCTCAGAATTTCCTTAGGCATAAGAAGGCGGCACATCTTAATTATTGTTTACTTTAACTTAGCTTAGTTGCGTCACTGATTTCCAGAATTTTTTGCAGTAAAATCGCCTTCTTTGAATTCAAGAAAAAGGATTAATTTTAAACTGTTTACCCAGCTCTAATGATATCTAAGTTGAAAAAAACACATTTTATTTTAGGTAGTACAAATGTTTATTAAAATTTTTTTCTTGTTTACAGTATGTTTTAGCAGCAAAAAATAGTTTTAATATAAAGATAATTTTAAAAAGTCTACACCTGATTTAAACGTAAGTAAAATTGTTTAACAGTATTGAACGAAACCACAATTTTTGTAATCCCTACTACACATTTTAAGCAAAACATTTTAGTCATTTGGGGTGATTTTGTAGGTTGGCAAGACTTTCCGTGTAGCTCTACATATCTCCGAGCTCCGCGACAGCAATGTATTTCCTTCAGGCGTTGTATTTACAGAGGAGTAATTTGTTAACTTGGAAGAGATAAGATCTCTGCTACGTCTTTGTTCCCGTCGTCAACTGTAACAGATGCTACAAGCATCCTTGACTTGCGATGTATTTATTTTCTAAACTACGCACGTTGGTGCGAGATTTACGTTGACTGTTACCTTGTAACGAAGCGAACCAACGGTAATATAGTCTGCGTGTTTGCATAGATACTGGGTCAGTTAATGGCTAGAGACTCGGTAGTTTCGAGGGTTCAACGACTACTGGAAGACTCTCTGTTTAAACTTCATATTGATTGGCTCCGGCTCCAGTGTATGACCTGTTGTTCTTGTAAGAAAGACCTGCTATTGGTACCTCAGACCGCAGTAGCCGAGACCAAATCAAAAAGCAATTAATATGTAAAGGTGTTAGGAATCTAACGTTTTCTCAAACAAAATTCTGGGTTTCTATTAACGGTTTGTTACGTCACTGACTCAATTAAGTAGTCTGAGTTGTAGATTTTAGTCATACTTGGAATATTACTTTACTTAAGTGCCGTGACCTTGAAGTCTACCATTCCGCGTGAAGGTAGTTACAGAACAGTTGAAGCAAACGTTTTATTTAAATAAATTAATTGGTTACCTCCGGTTGTTCACACACATTTAAATAGGAAATGGAATAATTAGCGAGTTCGACGAGCTGTGTGTTATAATCCACTGTCCTATGCATACTCAAGCCCCGTCTATCCGTTCATTGTCTGTTGTTCCACTGAGTAGCAGTTAGTTGACGAATGGTCGGGGCTTGCGTATAAATAGGACAATGGATTCTAACACGGATGTCGTTGAACTCTCGAAATACTCCTTTCTCGACATATTAGTGCTTGACTAACTTCATTATCCATTTTCTACTGAAAGTAAAATGTATTAGACAACTTTTTTTTTCATTTCTTGTTAGGGGTTACGTATAGGTACGGTGTCGGGCGGATGACTAGAACACTCAACTGTCAACAAAACCTGAACTACCCATCAAAAATCGATGAGATATTTTTAACGAGTAGATATTTTATCAGTAAAAGTTTGTTTATGTAGCACTATGCGGTAGTACGCTTAACTTTCGAGTAAAAAAAATTAGAACTTTGTTTTAAAAAAATACGGGCTTTAAACCACAAAATCTACAAAAATTGAAAACTGTAATTTTTTTACTTTTTAATATGATAATATCTAGGCACCTATACAGTACTCGTGTTTTCATTTGAATCAAATTTAACACCCCGTAAACCTCTCGCGCAGAGATATTAGAATAGTAAAACAATTTTCAAATCAAAACGCGAAAATTTTTGAAAATCTGTTGTTATAGAGACCTAGGTATTATCCTATTAAAATTTACAAAAAATAATAGTTTTCCAATTTCGTAGATTTTGTGGTTTCAAGCCCTTATTTTACTAAATACAGTTTAGAATTTTTTACTAGAAAGTTAAGTATACTACTGCATAGTACTATATAAATAAACGTCCGCTGATAAATAGAGCTACGATTTTATGGCGAAAATATTTTTGCAACATTCGGCTTCAATGCGTCATTTGCACATCTGCACCTCCGTCACATCGTCTGAGATTGGATTATTTTGCTCTCACTGGCCTTGGCAAATTTTAGACGTACGGAGTCACAATTATCTTATTCTGATTGGTGCAGTCAAATGAGAAACGTGTCTGAACAATGACACGCTGCCAATAACCATGAAGTATAGCTGCCGATGTGCACGAGAAGCACTGAAACAAAGTGGGGCAAAAATCTTTTCGCGACAAAATCGTGGCCCTACGGATAAAATATCTACTCGGCAAAAAAACCTCACTGAATTTTGATGATCAGTTCAGATATTGACAATTGAGTATTCCAATCGTCAGATCGACATCGTACCTTTCCATACCCGTACCCGGAAATCCATTATTTCTCCTCGACTGTGGTTATGTTAACATATGTTGGTTTTTAATTTAAATTTTCATAGCGAATTCCTTTCCTAAGAGCGCCGCCTGGGAAAACATATTTTGCGTGTTCGAGGTCCTAGAAGTGTGGAAGCGATAAGGGCGACACAGCACACGCCCAACGCCTCTACCTAGGCTCTAGTCACTGAACTGACGCGCAGTCTTCTATAGTCTGTCCACTCTTAAGTTTGCAGCAGAAATAATAATTGCTAACGAAATAAATCAAAGCAATTGAATTATATATTTATTCCTCACGTTGTTATTGTGCCGTAATGTAGTTTCCTTGTATTTTCCAATATTTCAAATGATTTTCATGCTATGCAGACATTTTATTGACATTCATTTGAATGAATTAGCTACAACCTTAGAATGGCTAGAGTATATCCGACAACTCGCCTCTATGAGACTTACAGAGATGACCCTATCATTGTACGATAAATGTGTATTGTACATGCATATGCATTTTAAAAGATTCAGTGCAAAGTTTTTCATACCTAGCAAATACCACAAAGACACCCATTTTCAACAGCTATAAAATATGCTTTAGTGAATAGTGGTGAACCTGAAACTGGTATACACACATGTATAGGTGATTAGGGATAAAGTGAGCACTAAAAAAAACCCTGCTACAGTTATATTTCCAGCCAATTCGTATATTTCCTCGCGTAACGGCTAACGACGGGAAATATCTTCAGTAATAATCGATAAAGTTCGATATAAAAAAGTTTGTTAGTTATATAAAATACGATTACGTCGATTTAGGTTTGTTTTACTTCGTTATTGTTGAATTTAAATAGGTAAATGCACGGAACTATATTGCGTAATTTCGCTGCCAACCATGCCAGTAGTAAGGCAACTACACTTAATGTTGAATTACATGTAGTAATGGCTAGTGATATTTTTCTAAGGTTAAATTTATAGTGCTCACTTTATTCCGAAAGACCTACATCATTCTTTGAGTGGTATTCCTGAGCAGACATCACTCATGTGCGATGAGCAGTTTTCGAATAATCTGGTAACGGCCGAAGCACTGCACACCGCTAAGCGGCCTGCCAGATGGCCCTCTTAACAGTGCGAGGTATATAATTCAACGCTAAAAGCATCAGTTCAGAATTGTAGGTTTCTCTAAGCCATTTTGCAAAAATAAAAAGAAAACAGCAATCCAAAACAATAGTTCTTGCCAATTTCTGATCAACATTTTTTCTTGAGTAACGTGTACCTGAAGATCGATCTCTGAAGCCGAAATCTCGTACATTTAATTGCGGCGCAAGAGATCACGTTTCACAAATGCATCATTCTTGGTAAGCGTTTGCTCGTAAAAATTGGAAGTATAATTATCAAGGATTGTTCTTTTGTAGTTTTTCTATACTGACTTTCAAATAGTGAAGATCTCAATTATAGAACTCAGCACTTATTTGTCTACCACGCTCTCTTAACGTTTGCGCCAGCCAAAACTTTCCATTATATAACGTTACCTATTTTTTATAAATAATCATGTTGCACAGTCTGTAACCTAGTGTCAATATCAGCCTATATAATGATATCAAAATAAAACTGGTGTGTTTCAATAAAAGGTGTTCGCGATAATGTATGTTCCATGGCCTCTTACGGGAACAGGAAGACGGATTGTGCTGCAGCCGTACCTTCTCTAAGCCAGACACCCCCTCCCCCTCCCCCTAAACCTATAGCCAGCTACTGATCCAAGGACAGGAGGATATAAGAAACTGGGGCGTTAGTCGCTATCGGGGCGCGATGCAATTCCCCAAGTGTCGGAGCGCAGGCCGATAAGGGCGAGGGGTGGAAGGAGCTGGTGTCGACGGCCTTCGGTCCGACGAAGACGAATGACCCGTAGTGTAGGTATCGTCTGTGTGTGTGAGGGTATGGGCGAGAAGGTAGTGTTGTAACTACGAGAGCAGCTCGGGCAGAACGCGCAAATCTACGACGAGAACCCGGACAGAAGGTTGAGAGGGCGTGGTACATTCAGTAATTCAACTCTGAAAATATGAATCTATAACTGTAGGTTTCTGAAGCCAATTTGTGGAAATTAAACAATAGCAATCCTAGGCAATAATTTTGCCAACGTTTTAAACAAAATCGTTTTCAGTGTTACGAACTTCTGAGGCACAGTTTCTGACGCCGGAACCTCGTGCATTTAACTGCGGCGCAAGAGATCACGCGTAACGAATTAGTAATTCTGCAGTGGCGGCTCGTGCTTTGTTGCCAGGTAGGGCTGTTGTGTACAGGGTTGTGCGTTGGTTGACTCTACAGCCACTGACACGCTGATGTGCAGGTGCGCCTTACTACTGAGTGGTCACAACACATCTAGTAGCCGGCCAATATTTCATGGTCGTTGGTCTACGGCGCGTTCATCAAGAGTGAACAGTTCCGACTATCTGCAGCCCCACCCTGGCAACAACCCACTCATAAAGTTGGAAAATACCATTATCTAGAACTGTCATTGGCTTCGAAGAAAGCGTAGAAGTCAATTTATGTTTTCAGCATTTACGTACCACCACGCAATCTTAACGCTTCAACGGCACGTCTTCTCGTCGCCTACGTGACGAACTAGCTAAGATCAAGCCAATCTTCCCCCCTCCCCCACCAAATACACTATACACCAATACCGGACAGCCTGCGCAATTCTGCGAGCACACCATCTGTGTTTTCACCACAAGTCAAAACATAATACACGTTTGATTTTACTAGTTTACGATTTACACTATCAACATAGCTATGTGAAGGAAATATTTCCATTCTCGACCAAGTACTAGTTTTCGTTGTCACGACAGGAATTCAATTACAAAACCGAAACAATAGTACGCTAGTCATTAGCGACCCGGAAATGTCGCGGGTTCAACGACCTGCTGGCTAGACAGCACATTGTCTGTATTCTCTCTGTTTTCAGCTTGTTATTGATTGGCTAGTGCTCAAGTGAGAGGCCACTTGTTCATATTGACCTAACAATGTAGCCTGGAAGTCATGAAGTGTTTTCATGCAGGCCTGCTACTGGTATCTCCGTCCTCAAGTATGATATTCATGTAACTGTGACCATATCAAGAAGTAATTGATGTGTACAGTTGTTTAAAATCTAACGTCTTCTGAAACGAATTCACGAAAATAACCGGGTCTCTGCTAACCATATACAGGATGTTCAGAAAGGAACGCATAATATGCACGCCACGCGAACCATGGGCTCAATTGGAGATGAAAATGGCCATAGCGAAATTGTGTACGAGGACATTTTACGTGCATAATGTGGCAACACTGCACAGAGATAGTCCCTTTTTGCGCTCCACGTCCAGGTATTATTTTATGTATGTTGCGTCAAGTAAACGCATAATCATGTTTGAACTGTTTGGAATTTTAACATGCGCCCATAATATGCGGGTAATAGCAGTGGGATAAGTAAGATATATGTAGAGTGCAAGAGGGAACTAAATACAGTGCAGTGTTACCACATTGTGCATTTAAAACGTTATTATATAGTATTTTGCCACTCATATTTGCGTCTCCAATATAGTCCAGAAATCACGTGGTGTTTATATTTTACGTTTGTTACTGGACACTCCGTACACAATATACGCTGTATATTACCAGAAAACATTTATATTTATTCAATAATTTCACCCAGTTCTGGTAGGTTATTTGTCGCACACGTCGCTTTGTTATTAACTTAGAGCTGTCCAGTATTGATCTGTATTGTATTTGTATACAGACCCCTTCAACACGAACCCTCATCTTCACTCCTGACAATGTGAATTGTCCTTGCCAAATATCACACAATTACGTACACAATGGACGACTTGTAAAGAGGCGGAGCTTCAGTCAGGTGTGGGATTCCTATCTCCATGGATACCGCAGCCGAACATAACCTTCATTTAGCTGTTTGGCTTCACATGTCCCGGATGAGATGTACAGTACGTCAAGAAAAGTGATTATTTGTTTGGAATTTGCCGTTTTTCAGGTAAACATTAATCTTATGTATTTGAGAATCTTAACCATGAAATTGAAACTAATACTTTTATCCTTGCGTGCAAATCTATGAATGCATAACATTTTTGCTTTCTGCAATTACCAACTAACAAATCAGCATGTTTGTAAACAAGCTTTGTTTCCCACAGTACTTTTCCCCTGCGGTGTGACGTCAAGGGGCGTGTACTCGAAGTCGTCCATTGGTTCGCATCTGAATTAAATCTCAATCGCTAACATACACATTTAAGAAAGTGTGGCGGTTCAAAATGCATTAAGAAAACCAATTGAAATCTGCACTTTTTTTAAAAAAAAAAGTCAGAATGTGAGAACTACAAAACAGTATTTCTAGATAATGATGTTTCCCGATGTTATCAGCAAACATTTACCCAGAATGATAAATTCATTAAGCGTGACCTGTTGCACAACAAACGTACGAGATTTAGGCATCAAAAATTGTTCTCCAGAAATACATTACTCGAATAAGATTTCCACTGAGAAAGTTGGTAAAACCTATAGTCGTAGGTTGCTGATTATTTTTTTAATAGGCTTCGAGAAACCAAACATTTTAAATTGATGCTCTCTCTTCATATGGTTAATGTTTATCAAATATAATGATTTAGCACTAATACGCGTCTGCAGGATCTCGGAGTAGCTAACTTATAAGGCTTTAAGAAAGAAATTTACAGTACATCTCACACCGTAAATTATGTTCACCAATTATCACCATTTTTGCACAAAATAGTTAATTACTGAATGTCTTAGTCAATAACATACCAACCTTCTTTGTTGAAAATAATAATTTCCGACTCCCTATCATGCGAATTATTTGAGTATAAAATAGATCTATGCAAGATGTTTCAATAAATAACGTGAACATTATTAAAACTATATGCATTGCCACTAATCCTGTTAGTTGTGTTTACCAATTCTCAATTGTTCGTTACAAATTAGGTGTCTCTAGTATATCTCAATTAACTGACTTACAAGCATAAGAGGAAAGACATGTACACTGCCTATCTTGCCCGGAATCGGACTTTTAGCACTAAATGTGTTACCCCAATAGCTAAATTTGCAGAAATAAATATACACCTCTGGTTATCCTGTTAAACTTTATGAAAAGTAATATGCATCTCATTCCGCTCTGTAAATTGTGTATACTAGTTATATCACTGCGAAAAATTTGTGCTGACAATATATAATGTTACAAGAAGTAGTACTGCAATGACCTATATCTATGATATTATTCTTAAGCATTTACTCTTACCATAAGCTTGAGTGACTTGGAATAATTTTTTAGAAGAATTCGAAAGGAGAAAGAAAATATTACAATTTAAAAATGGCTTGGTGAACAGTTTGAAATTCGTAAATTAATCATCAATAACTCTGTACAAAATACATGTCTTCGTCCGCGTAGAAGTATTACAATGTGTAAATATTTCGTTTTATAAGTAAAAATGTGATAAATTATTATGACCTCGGAGGAACGGAGGGAAGGTTTAAAGAGACACCTCGTGTCTTCACCCCCCCCCCTCCCTTCTTCAACGAGGCTATGTCTTTGACACTCTTTACAAGAATCTTCCAAAGAAATTAGGAAAAAAAAGTATTTGCACAAACATACTTATCCCCGTGATAGCAGATAATTAGAGATGATTGATGGTATATCGCGAAAATGTTTTGTGCCAACATACCCTTGAAAACGCTTAAGTTTATTGCTACATATGTGATTGGGTGATACACTTCTGACACAACGTATCTGTCTGCAGACCAATAACAGGTATCAAATATTACAATAGCGTGATTCTTATTGGCTCAGTCAAATAGGGCAACAACTCCACGTAGAAGCGAAATCCACTAATCTTCTGGTAAGTTGAACGCGCGTTGAAACCCAGGAAACAGTCAAGTTTTCCCGCGATAAACCATCATATCTAGAGAAGATGACACGTATTCGCTTCGACATCGATGATCGTTGACACGTCCTGTGTGGTTACAAGCGCTGGAGGTAACAAAGTGCTGACCTCACAGACCCGTCATCCCTAGGTAACGTCATGTTCAGTTCCATACCACCGTGTACAGACACACAGCAGCACCACTCACACGTCCACGGGAGTGACAAGTACAGTCTTGTTCTGAGCCCGTGTTTCATATTTACATGCAGTGTTTGTTTCGCCACGTGTAAGCTACGCCAATCTCTTTCTCTCTCTCGTGGCACGGCGGGTAGGACGCTCGCCTTCTATAATGGCGATCCTAGTTCGATTCCCTGGAAGTTCTACTCGGATTACCGCATGTGGGAATTATGCTGAACGATGTGTAGCGTCCATGAAACTCCAATTTGTCTCATCCCACAATCTGGAGTTAAAACCTTAAAAGGAAAAAAAAAACCATTCTGATATGGATCAACATAAACCCAGATTAATCCTTGGGGGACAGGACATTTTTTACTGGAAGTATTAAACATAGCCATTATACCATTTATATAGCGAAATTTTGGCTTCAGTAAAACGAGTGTTACAACATATTGCGGTTCCGTAGGCGATAGATAGAGTAAAAAAAATCGCTAAAATCTTAGAGTCAACGTAGTCCCCAAAGTGATCTAACTTATACGGTTGAACGATGGCACAGACGAATAACAAACGATCATTATCAGCATACCACGATTCTCATTGTCCGGTTAGAATTGAAGACACGAATAACAGAATAACAATATCGGCCCCGTAGATATTACATTGTAAACGAGTAAACTTTCAAAATTTTCCGGCGATAAATCACTAATTATACCATTTGATCAGCTGGTCTTCTCGGTGATCTGCCGCTTCCCACGCCCTTTCATTTCGGCGCCTCTCGATTCTCACCTTCTCTCACATGAGCTGTTAACCACGTTGTTAAACGCTGACCGAAATTTCTTCACACAACCTCTCTCTCTCTCTTCAATTGTATACCTCTCTGAAATGTTGGCGAAACTGATAGAGAGGATCTATTTTGGTCAGCGCTTTAAGAGGCTACGTCCCCTCTGTTGTTAAAATTATTAATTTTCATGTAATAAATGGTGTGACGAATTACTGACTTACTGACAATGTATCTTAATGGAAACTTCAAATTTTACGATTAGGTCTGTTTTGTTGGATTAAATTCGTAGTGGGAGGTATTTAGTTTCTATTACGAGGGGAGAGCCAACAGTAAATATTAAATTTTTAATTAGTTTAATTATTTCATAACTAGGCTTTAATTTTTAGAACACAACGTGAGTAAAAAAGTGTAGGGTTATTAGGTAGGCGCGTATTGAAATATTTACAAGAAAACTTAGTCAAATTTCCAATCACAATAGAATTAAGGAACATCCGGCGTGATTAATGACGCAAGCCCGAGTGGATGTATTTTCCGCCACCCAGACCTGGAAGTGCACAAGAGCTTAAGGTCGTGTCTCAATTTAAAGAGTTCTCTGTTTAGAGAGTACACTTTCTCACAACACCAAGAGAGCGTTCTTGTTTGCTCTCTAGTGCTCTCGCCCTCTCCAGTTTGGACGATGCTCTCTTGTACCATCTGTGCAAAGGTTAAATGTGCGTAAATTTTATTACTACAATTTAAAAACACATTAGAATCATTTATGGGCAATTCAAATAATAATTTTTTGACCTACCGGATACGTACTTCAAGCAGAGAATAGCTGTTCATAGGCGTTTGTGTATTTAAACGCATATTAGGGCCAAACATGTTAACTTAACGTCTCGCCGTAAGTAACAGTTTACTAGAAATAGTAAGTTATGTATAAATATTGGAATATTTGTAATATATGACGCACGTTTCTTCAATATCCTCAAACCATTGTGACATATGCAGTGTGAATATTATTGTAAATGCATTAACGGTAAATTTAACCTATTTTAAAAGTCACAGAAAAATATTTTAAACCTAAAAACGTATTTTTATGCTATATTATGGGTTTTAAGAGTATTTATAATATTTTACTGTATTTTTATAAGCCCCAACGTAATTTATTTAATATGACAACATGGCGATTCTATGCCGAGAACGAGTCACTAATTAATATTAAATTGTTTTATCCAGAGTTGTAATTACAGCAAATGTAATAATTTTTAATTGCTGATTATTATTTTATTAATATTTGAGTAATAATTTCACTATAATTCTGTTTACACGCGATACATAACACGTTTTCACTATTTTAATTAAGGATTGGAGATTACGAATTTGTAGTCCTTAATTTTATGTATGCTACAGGGAGTTTTTGGTGGCTTCTTCAAACTAATGGTGACGGATTAATTTTACGCCTTAAAGAAATCGTTTCAATTTGGGCCCATCTTAAGTATAGGATTTGAGATAGTGCTACCAAAAGCTAGTAAATATTGTAGGCTCGTCGACCGTGAAATAAGAGGGTCGAGCGATAGGAACTACAATATTAAATTAATAGTGAACATCAAGAAAGAAGAGGACGCCGTTATAAGCCATTATGGCAGCTAAGTAAAAATTAGAACATTTCTCTATCACCCAAAATTTCGTATATTACGGCAAATAATTTGGTTTAAAACAACTTTCAAAGGATTATAAGTGTTTTAATTATGACTAAGTTGAACTTTTCCAGAACTTAAACTATTTATTTCTTGATTTGGACGTTTTTTTTTTAAAGATAACTATATACCTGCACCCATAAGTCCTGGTAGAATTAGTCTTTATATTTGAGCAGCCGAGTAATTATTTGAGACATTTAATTTGAACTGATATATTGAACCCTGAGATACATTTTCATCATTTAGAGTGCTACTATTTTATTGGTAACTAATCATTTTTTTTTCAGAACACGATCTCAGAACTGTGTGATTTTGAATACTATGTTTTAATTTTAAATTTCAGTCAGTTTCCTCTCATGATATCAAACCTTTTTCTAATAGTAAATTACATCGTTTCTTTGAAATCATAATTGTTTTTCAATTGACTTGTGTGTTCTGTTAATGTGGAGATTCAGGTGTCACTCCCTACACACCTACACTACCTTGAAACTTAACCACTTTAACATATAGGCAGTAAGTAAAGTATAGTACACTATTATTAAGTATTCGTAAATAGTTTTCGCCACACCATAGTTGTGAACAAGATGTCGTATACCAAAGACCACGAGAGAGCGAGACCGAGTATACAACTCCGTTCTATCGCTCTTCCGTATTCTCAACGAACAACTGAGACAGGCAGAAAGTACTTTGTGTGACATAGTTGTGACGTATTTGCAACAGCGAGGGCACTAAAGAGCACTCTTTGGGTGAATTGAGACACGGCCTAAGACGTCCGAAGCTTGCGCGACACACCTCGTCCTTGTAGTCCATGCCAGGCCTAGAAAATATCGAGTTGACTACCATTTGGTAGGACTAAACGGGGCTTGAATTTTTAGATTGCCCTATATGTAAGCTAAAAGAAATAACTTTCTGGATGTTTCAGATCCCCGGCTTAACATGTTTTTGGGTACCATTTTGAATATTTCACTCTTTAATCCCCCATTTTTTTTTTAAATAATGCCCGTATCTCAGAAACCATTGATCCTAGACGAAAAATGCTTCTTATCAAAGTTGTGTAGAACAAGTTTTACTCTTAAATGTGACGAAACCAAACAAGTTTGAAAAGTTTGTAACCCTGTAGGAAAAAATTGTGCATAAAATGTTACATTTTAATTTTAGTTTTATAGTTTAATTAATACTATTTTATCTTTTATATATAACCTTTATTCATTTAATTTGTTTCAGGTTTGTCTGTGAATCACGAGAAAATTAACTGATTTACATGAAGAATTAAAAGAAGGAAGCTTGAGGAAAACCGTGTGGGAAGCTGCATTATGTGTGGAAAGGAGTCTAATTTAGACGCATTGATGAGTCCTCGAGATAGCCACCCCTGGGAAAAACTGTGAGGTGAGGCTGCAACAGTAAGACAGTTCAGCCCTATTATAACTTTAGCGCAAGGTATTATGATTGTACCACATTCTGTATATTATCACAATGAATGCAGGTCACAGGTTACGCATCCAAAAACAATGGATAAAATCACTTCCACAGCAGCTACTTCATCTGCAAAAAAATATGAGCCAACTGCCACAGAAGATATTGCTTCAGAACGAGGGCACTTCGTCAGACAAGGACAAAATACTACCGTGCAGTCCAGAGTTTATGACATGATTTGCATATTTTGTATGAAAACATCTAAGTATATAAAAGGGTCGAATACTTGCCAACCCTTAACACCAGCGGTAGAACTAAAAGCTGATAAAACTATTCGTGAAATTGCTACAAAGCGTCTTGATAACTGAATACTCTCATTGACATCAAGAGACATTGTAGCAGCTGAAGCACATTACTACAAATCCTGTTACAGAGACTATACGCGGACAAGGCCTTCAGAAGATGCCCACGACAGTGATAATTGATACCAGACAGCTGAAAAAGATTCTCTCAAAATTATATTTGAAAAAATTCGAAATGAATTATTCGCCAATCCTCGGATTATTCCACTTGCAAAACATACTTCTGAACTTGTATTGTCCATGCAATCCAAAAGTATTCCAGATGTTTCAGATTCTACCAAAAACCACCAAGTTTAGGTGGGGCACATGACAGGCATGTGGGGTGAACAATTATGCCATTAACACGATGCGATGTTCCGAAGTCACTAAGTACCTCTTCCTGTCTATCAATATTATCGTATGCTAGGATTGTAGGTATGGAAGAATATATGGTACTTGGCAAAGGAACTCCATCTGTATGTACTGTACTGATTTTTTCAATATTCAATGCAGTCTCTATCTCTTCCAAAGATGAGTATGAACAGCCATGACCTAATCGATTCATTGTTTCGATCATACTAGCATTTCCTGTTAAAGGGAACAAAACATGCTTAGGAGTTATGACTGTACCACAAGTTACGGCAGCAATAATATCTTGAACAAAACATGCTTAGGAGTTATGACTGTACCGCAAGTTACGGCAGCAATAATATCTTGAGCAATAGAAGATGCAAGCTTCATGACACGAAGTGAAGCAAGTTGCTTTCCACCACGTAAAACATGCAAAAATTCCTGAGAGAGACAAGCCGCGATCTATTGAACCCACGAAGACACCTCTTCCAGCGTATACAGTAGGGAAAAGGCAAGGTCCGCCCCCCATTGTTCCAGCTGATATTTCCAGTACATTAGGAGATGCAGCTCTCGGTGATTTTAAGTAGAATATCGTATGGTTATTGTTGCGTGCACATGACCCAGAAAACCAGATAATATGTTCTTGGACTGGATTCAATATTTTGACAAGAGATAATATAGAAGTGACGAGAGACACTGTTGGGTATCTTCCAACAATCAATGCAACTGAAATGTCAACAGTGCAAGAAATTTTACGATTTTCTATCACCATCCAAGAATCGTTACACATTGAGAAATTTGCAGTTGTCTTCGACCAAGCTCTTTTTGCCAAAGCAATAGAAACAGCATGGAAGAACCAAGAGAGATTTGGAAACTTAGTGTTGATGATGGGAAACGTTCATACCATCTGCAACTTATTGTCAATCATTGGCAAAATGTTTTCTGATATTGAACTACGAGACAATGTTATTCAGTCGGGAGTGGTTGCAGAGAGTTCAGTCAACCAGATACTGGAAGGAAAGCATTATAATCGAGCAGTCCGCTTCCACAAACTTACATACGAGACTTTTATGAGGTTAGCTTGGAGGGATTTCCTACAATGGCTTGAGGCTAATCATTTGCAAGATATTCCGGAATTGGAAAACCTTACTGAATACAAACATCAGATTAACCAAAACATGTGTCAAGAGACAATGGTCGCGTTGTTGAACAATGAATCGTTCAAGAAAATTATGGATTTATTCATGACCTATATCAATGTTATGCGGCATAATAACGGTCAACTTTCAGCCTTTTGGACGATTTATGTTGATTTGGTGGAGATAGCGCTTGGTCTGCTACGATCTGACAGAGAAGGTGATTGGAACCTTCATCTTTCTTGTATTCGGTCCATGGTACCCTGGTGTTTTGCGATGGATAAAACCAACTATGCGAGGTATCTTCCTGTGCACTATGCGCAAATGACACGACTGCAGGAGACTTCCCCAGCCTTGTATCTCACTTTCAGCATGGTGGATTCTCAGTTCAGCTCGGCAAAGAAAATCCCTTCGGTTGTATTGCTGTTGATCAAAATACTGAAGAAACTGTTAATAAAGACACCCAAACTGCTGGAGGTGCACATGGGTTTAGCCTTAAACCAGGTGCAGTGTATCGTTATTACTCAACAGCAGAAAATCGTGCTGCAGCAGGGCGGCAACTGCGAGAATTGATTTCTGGCCAGTCTTCTAGCCTGCAACATGCAGATCTTGAAAAGCTTAGAATTCAGAGGGATGAGAGCGATGTTGCTTCGATTGTTGATCTGTTGGAAAATAACTGGACTAACCCTTTCGGTCAGGATCCATCAGATCTTGTAAACCTCTCAACTGGTGTTGCTGCCTCACCTGAGGTTCCAAATGACTCGTTATCTTCACGTAAAAGAGGAGAAGAAGCTTTCCAGAACTTCCAGAAAATATCGACTTTAAACTGGTGAAAGTTTTCGTGAGACTTTGAAAAAGATGAAGCTGAAGACTTTTAGCTATGCAGACAATAACACTGTGAAAGATACAAACAAGTAAGTTATTATAAAAGCTGATCACAGAGTTTGTGCTAACATGGTTCTCATTGCACAGAACAGGAAGCTGGATATGAAATATGTTTTTTGTCACCCTCTTGGCCTTTGCCTTGGTCACTGGCGAACTCTGACGGTACTGTGAAGAAAGCCAGTAATTCAGTTTTAGCAAGAGCTCTAGACAACAAAGTACAACCGGCTGAGCAGATTTCTGGTTCGTGTGCTGCCCTCATCGATGCAATTGCACATATTCACAAACTAAGTGGGGAAAACCATACATTTGAAGAGCCTTCAGATAGTATTTTCACGTCTGTACTTCATGCTGGACACGGCTGTGGTAGACTAGATGTGGTATTTGATGTATATAGAGAAAACACTATGAAACCTGCTGAGCATGTCAAGCGTGTATCGCAAACAGAATTTGTGTTTGTTGAAAAATAAAACCAGCCCACAAAATCAAGAATTGGAAGTACCTACTGGCATCAAACGAAACGAAAAACAAGCTGACCAAAATTCTTGTTGAGAGCTGGAAAGAAGAGAAAACCAGAAGAAAGCTGGGCGAAAAATAGATCTTTGTCACTTTTGGAGAACATTGCATTAAACTTACTAAAAATGAATGCGAAGAGATAGCTGCTCTCAGGTCAAACCACGAAGAAACAGATACACGGCTACTACTACATGCTAAGCATGCTGCAGAAAATTATCCACATATTTTACGTATTTCAGACGACACAGATGTTTTACTCGTTTTCCTTGCTTTCAGTCGTCACATAAACAGCACAATCTTCATTATGCGAGGCACAAAGGCTCGTACCAGACTGATTGATATATCCAAGCTTGCTGCAGCTGTGGGAGAAGATATGTGTTCAGGACTGTTAGGACTTCATCCTTGGACAAGATGTGAAACTGTAAACGCATTGGCTGGTCAAGGAAAACTGTTGAAGGCACTGAAAATGCTTATGCAAAGTCCTAAGTTCAGGGATGTTTTTGCCTCTCTTGGTACATCTTGGGGTATCTCAAATGACGTCTTCAATACTGTTCAAGAATTCACATTCAACTGTACTGCAGAAATACTAAAGTTGCTAAAGTAAATGAGCTGCGATATCGAATGTTTCGGGCCAGAGGAGGAGATTTGGTATCAGGACAGTTACCACCCTGTGAAGACAGCCTTCTGCAACACACTCTTCGTGCAAACTGTCAAGCTGGCATCTGGAGAAGAAGTCTAGAAAACATTCCTGATATTCCAAGCCCAAATTCAGGTCACAAGTGGTCAATGAATCAAGGGCACGTGTATATTGTATGGACGAAGGTATCTCCAGATCCCGAAGTCGTAATGTCTCTGATGTCTTGTGAATGTTCTCGCTCTTGCCGACCATCAGACTGTACTTGCATCGTGAACAACCTAAATTGCACAGCCGCTTGCAGACTCCAAACACGCTCTAACATGACTGAAGATGATGCCGAGGAACTTCTGGTGCAGTATGAAGAGGAAGATGATTCATGTGACAGTGATGCATGATCTGATTCATTTTAATTTAAACAGTAAGCTCTTGTTCATTCATTACATTCATATATGTTTCACTAGTAATTGTTCGTTTTATCTATTCAGCCCTTTAATGTGCAGCAACTTGCATGGCAATGCTATTGCCAGACTGTGTGTTAATTTACCAGATGTGTGCTTGTGTTGCTTTGTAAAATAATAGACAGTGAAATGTCTGCAGTTACCACATTTTTGACGTAAAAAATCATTTCAATTGCAGTAAATTTCGGAAATTCACTTATAAATGTTTTCACTAAATTCACTTATTAATGTTTTCTCTGTTCCGAATTGATACTGTTGAAAGATTTGTTGTGCATGATTATTTAAAATACCAAACACAATATTCGATTATTTACTTGTTTTTGAAAACTACAAACTATATGTAGGTTTTTGGAATATGCAGTGACCACAGTCTTGAATTTTCGCTTTACCATGTGACATACTTCCCGTGGCCTTATGTAATACATTTGCATTAATTAGTGATTTAAATGCCAGTTATTAAAAACTTCTGAATGGTATTTACAAGAAATACATCATAATATCCATTTTCCTGCAATTGATTACTTCCTTAGGGTGATTTTACCGAACATTTTAGTTAATATTTTTTAGAAACAGCTCAAGTGGGATAACAACTTGTAAAATTTAATTCTGAACAATTTTGCTGAGAAACATTTTTCTCCTAGGACCAAAAGTTTCCGAGATAAATGCATACATTTAAAAGATGGCCCAAAACATAAAAAACCATAATGGAGACCAAAAATACATTTAGCTGGGAATCTCAAATGTCTAGACGTGATTTATTTTAATTCACACGTAGGACAATATAAAAAAGCATATGGGATTTAGTCCCACCTAATGGTAGTGACATTTTGACTAGCTCAAGGACTATAGCTAGAGATGATGGTTTATCGCGGGAAAACTTGACTATTTGCTAGGCTTCAACGTACGTCCAGCTTATGAAAAGATGACTGGCTTTCGCTTGTACGTGGAGCTGTTGCCTTATTTGACTGAGCCAATAATAATCCCGCTGCTGTAATATTCAGTGTATGTTATTGGTCTGCAGACATCCACGTTATGTCAGTGTTTTCAAGGCTATATTCACACAAAATATTTTCGCGATATACCATCATCTCTAACTATAGCCTTTAAAGCTAGTTGTACTGAAACGAGCGCACGGCCGTAGAAGAACAGGTTTGGACGCTCGCCTGGAAACTTGACCCATTTGTTGTTTGGTTCACCAAGTTATCGATAATGCTATACATTTTTTGCGCTGTAATCCGAGCGGTCGATTTCAAACTCCGCTCAATTCCCTCCCACTAAGATAAACAATTTATCCAAACGTATTTTTTATCAATTTATGAAATGTTTCCTTCGCTCACAATTTAAAATCACGGTTTCAGAAATCTTTATTTACTTTATAATGTTAACAATGGAAAAAAGTTGGGCGGAGTTTGAGTCCGACCGCCCGGATTACAGCACCGAAAAAAGTACAACATTCTCGGTAACTTGACGAACTACACCAAACAACAAGGGGGTCAAGCAAAATACATTGGTAGATAGGCGAGTGTCCAGACCTGTTCTTCTACGACCGTGAACGAGCGTATGAAAGCACTACCCAAAAACCCTGCGTGAAATTGCAATATGTGAAACTGTTAGGGGCAACATTTCGTGAGATCACATTTTCCATGTTCAGTGTGGCTACACTGGACCGAGTTATGCTCCTTTTGTACTCTGCATGTATCTTACTGCCTCTGTTCTACACATCTACACATCGTATTATAGACAAGGTTTTGAATACTTCACAAAAAAAAAAGTGGGGTTCTAAATTTACTTGGCGTAACACACATAAAATAATATAAATATATATGACTTAAGTATTATACACTGATGAGAAGCTTTATAATAATTTAATAAAATAAACATTGTATGAACCTGTGAAAACAAATTAAACTTTTAATTTGTGTCCCTTCACGTTAGGAGCTCAGTAACCTTCCAGGGGCAGCGAGAAAAAACATGGTAACATATGAGAAAAGATGGCACCACATACTTTTTAAGTAAGAAATGAACGTAAAATTAGTCTTACTTGGAGTGTTAACATTTCTGAGTTTCGCTTGCACCTGTACATTATTATGACATGTCTCTGTACGGAAATAAGCTTAACAAAGTAATTATTCAGAAATTTGCGTGACATTTTCATTGTTATTTTCTTAGAGGTGCCGTAAACCGATGTTACTGCGTGAACAAAAGATAAATTTGTGCCTTTTGAAATGTTTACTATGTGACCGTTTACCAAAAAGTCACGAAATATATAGGGAATTATTAAATGTATGGTTTTTAGTACTTAAATAGATTGACTCGTTCCTCTCACAAACCACCTATAAAGAAAACATCACAGTTTTACTATGTCCCCTGTTGTCACAAAGTTTACGTATGAGGATTTCCTTCAACGTGTTTATGCATATTTTGCAAAAAAAAAAAAAAAAAACTTTTGGCACATTTATAACACATTTACAGGACGTTTATTTAATCTTCTCGCTATTCACTTCCTTCCTTTCCCATGTTGTTCCAATCTTCAATTTCTTAACCTCTCCAATCACCAATTACTCATTTTGTGTTTGATCGTTTCTGCATTGTATGTCTTGATTATTTTTATCAGCGTCCCTTTAAGCGCCCACCTGGGGGTCGTGTGTTTGTGTGAGTGAGGCACGACGCTAAGGGCGATGTTGACCGGCTCATCTGGTGCGGTATCGCCTCTACCGCAAGACACTAAGGCGTGCCGTGGTATCGTAGATCACTCGCCTGACTTACAATTTCAATGGAGACCCTATCGTATTTTGGTGAAAAGTTTGAATCAAAGTCCATTGCATGATTCTACAGCAGTTTCACATGAATCCCGCGAATATTTTTTGAGATATAGCAGGTTGATAAACCTGATTTGTAGCCATTCTTAGGGGCTCCGAAATCTGTTTTTAATTGACGTGATGCTTTGAAACTTCCTTTCCGCCATAATTTGAAGTCAATAGTGTACGTTGAAACAATGGGTGCATGTGGAATAGTTTCGTAAAAAGTATTTACGAGCACACTAACGCATTTTAAGCCAGTCGTAGGCGGGAGCCTTAAGATACTCGTTAACTTCGGTAACCCGCTTCATTTTCCGATACAAGCTTCATACCATTCCAAGATATATTTAACCATGCAGGTGTCTGGCACTCACTCTTTATGTGTTCATATCATTACCTTTCCCGTGTTTATTTATTATGTCGCAAATTTTAAATAATTTAATGTACGGAACGTTTTCGAATTAACATATCATTACTGTATATGCAAATACACTACGAATGCTTAAATTAAGCAAATAAATATATTTCCCTGATAAGTGAATAAGTTTTGTGTTCTCCAGTTGATTATTTATTAAAGTGTCAAAATAATGGTACTGTTACATTAATAATATCTAATGTAATATTGACGTCATTTATTGATAGCTTCATTATATTACCAAAGCTAATGTAAAGTTCATAAAATTTAAAAAATCAATAAACGTTTACTCTCGAAACATATTTTATGAATTCAAACAGCAAATGTTATGGCAATGTTTGTAAACGCATGAAGTTATGTTAGTGTGCAATTATAATATGGAAGCCCTGTACAATTATAAAAGTAAAGAGATTATGTAATAGTATGTGATCCTGTCAACACCACGTGTTTTATCTATATATTCCTACACGCACGGTAGAAAAAAGAAACGCATTTGAATCCACTCAATTTTTCCTCGTCTACCTCCTCATTTCGTGCACATAAAAGATTTATATAGTGAAATATGAAAAGGATTGTGAAAAGCGAAGATTTAAAATTTCAAGTGAGATTTACGTTAATTTGAGAAACCAATTAATGTTTTATAAAATGCTGCAATTCCCTCACAACAACGCGAATCTCTCTACGGAGGGGAAGACGTGTAACAGTATATAAAAAAGTGCGTGGGTGCACTTGAAATGTAAGCTGTCGCCGGAGGATAGCTTGGAATAGCTTGCAAATAGCCCCTGTAAAGCTGGTGCTATGGGGGCAGGGGGGGCGCAGACGGGCCATTTGACGCGCGCAAGCTTGTGTGTTTGAGGATAGAAACAGACAGGTATACAGCAACTAAGGTACTTTCACAATTAACAAACACAAGTACAGGACATTCAACATTACTTTAGAACACCGCACTGCCAGGAACCTCGTGCTAAATCAATTTACGATTTAATTCTCACTGTAATATTTTGCCAATGATATTTACTCGATTAATTTGAAGCATCCGTTGCTAAAGAGGGATATAGCTTCGCCATGTCTGATTTTTCTATTTTGAGTCATAACTTTTCGGCTGGGTAAATTTACGAGATGTTAAACCTAACTGCCGAATAAAATTCATATTGATTTGAATTTCAGACGTTATAAATATTTGTTTCGCGTTCCTCTTTTTACAGAGCTAATTGCCCTTAAGAAAGAAATTCGAATTTTCAAACTGCAGTTCTACCTGTTACAACAGTAACATCCCACGAAGATTTATACTATCTGTAATTATATCGATATGCATTATATTCGTCAGCTAGGTTAAAGTTCCATAAGATTATCCAAAAGAAAAGTTGTGACAGAAGATACACCAAAATTGAAGAAGATGAAGACTATCTCTCCGGAATACGACCGAATCCCATTTCAACATAATTCAAGTGGAATCGTAAGGTACCTGTACCAAATATGGCTCAGTTCTCAATATGGCCCACTAGTCTCCATTGTGTGGTAATGTCGAGATATAGGATCCATACACACCAGTCTCCAGTATTAACATACACCATACATAAATATCTGAATTACATCATCCATGTGTCATGATAGTAATATAATTATGAACTAGGCGCACATGAATTGTGAACCTTATGCGGGCCATATTTGGTACAGGTACCTTATTTGGAGATAACAGGAAATATAAAAACTAATCCCTAACGAACAGCATGTGTACTAAATGATTTACAGCATGTAACGCTAGTCTTCAACATTAAAAATTGTTATTCTCGTTTTGTTTTCTTCTCCTGCATTTTGGAGGCTAAACCAACATGGCGGGCATTCAATAACTCCTTTATCTGATTGGCTGCTGTCGTATGAGTCCGCACAAGAAACAGAAAAAAATACCATTTCCTATGTCAGCATCCACACGAGCACGACCGATTTAGAGCAGTTATGAATTAATAGGTTCGTATATGTGGAAACCAATTCTCGTGCGTACGACCAATTTTCTATTCTTACTGTTATTTCGTCAGTTGTGAACCAACCTTGACTGTTTCCTTTATCAGCATCTCTATGCAAACGACCGATTTAGAATCAGTAGGTTCCAATACTTTGAAATCAGTTCTTGTACGTACGATACCCATGCTCCATTATTTCTGGTATTTTATCAATTTTGAACCCAGCTTAACGGAGGCAGCTTCCCCTTCTCTTTGCCGTCCCTCGTTTATTTCTGCGTCTCCTCACACACACACACACACACACACACACGAGGCAGGGGCCGGCTTGTCAGGTGCGTGATGACCCGGGAATGACCTGTCATATTCATCTGCCGTCGACCTCTTATCGCCTGCGCCGCCTCGCAGCCTCCCACTCTCCCCTCCCCATCATGGACCGAAGTCCACGCACACACTCCTAGCTGAGCGACAGCTTGACCGGTGTGCCGGACAGCTGAGAAAACCCGAGTTGCCATGTGCTGACAGGGGGAAGGTGTGAGGGTGGGAGAGAGGTTGGGGCTAGAAACAACACGTCTTTTATACCAGCTCTGTTATTGGCGCTCCGGGAAGAGCGATTAACGCGAAAGACCGGATATACAGCACTTTTTTTATATAGCTGACGCAGAATTATGAAACTTACAGAAGATAAAAACAGCCGACAGTGACGGACCTTAAAAGCCGTTAATGTCATTCATTTATGAAAAATTCTTACGTAATTTTATGTTTGTACGTAATGGCGTTAGTTTTGCAGACGTCACTAGTGATTTCATTATTTCCTTGTGGAAAATTTAGGCAATATTGCAGTAATGGCGTGTCAGGGTCAAACTTTGCATTTTGCACCAGCACGTACGCAACTACAACCAATATACTTACTGGAATGAAATAATTTTCTCTGAAATTATCTGTAGTGTGTTTGCTAAAATTCACTGAACTTAATTAAAACAACGAACGTTTGAATTACTACGAAATTGCTGTAAATAAAAGCATTTTACATAGAAAATTAGTGACATTCTTCAGTTCACATTTTTTTTTTGTTTCCAAATAGTGTCATTTCTCCTGATCACAATGATTCTAAGTCGATACTTGTGCGAAATGTAAGTTTGTTGTGTTGGCAGTAACAAGGTTAGATCTTGATTATCATGAAAATGCCTTCCGTTGTGTGGTATAGACGAGTGAGAGATTTAATTTCTGTCGACTATTTGGGTATATTACAATTTTGTTAACCCATATATATATATATATTATATATATATATATATATATATGCTGTTCGGGATAAAGTGAGCACTAAAAATGTAACCATTCAAAATATCGCTAGTCGTTTTTGCGTATTATTCAACAGTAACAATAGTTACCATACTAGGCCTACTTGCATGGTTGCCAACGAACTAACCGAACATTCTTCCGTGTATTTTCCTATTTAAATACAATACTGAAATAAATTCGACATAAGTCCCACTTATTTTAATTTTATATAGTTAATAATATTCTTTGTCGACCTATATAGGTACCTAGCGACTGCACAAATATGCGCCAACATAAAGTAACGTGTCAAGAGAGGTTAGATATTTCCTGTCGTTAATCGTTACGCGCGGAATGATACGAAACTGATAGAAAAAATAAATTTAGCAGTACTTTTATGAGGGCTCACTTCATCCCGAACCACTTATAGCAAGATAAAATTCTAACTGAAAAATAAGAAACTTAATTTTGAACTAATTATTAAAACTACACCAATGAACTGGTCAAAATTTGTTAAGTGTTTTATCGTTTTTATTAAATTACGAATGTGTCAACACAGAAATATAAACCGATATTTACATAATTTGTACAAAAGAAATCATAAAACTCAGAAAAAAATTGATTTTTAAATGCCAAAATTAGTTATTTCCGTAAAACATTAAAATATGAACGTCATACTGTTGAAAATATTAGTTATAGCAAGATATTGGTTAAGCTGAGCTTCTGATTACATGTGTAGACTATCCACTACATTCTCATGATTATGGCGTTTGAATGCAAACAAACCAGGTGCGGGTCACAATCAAAGTAATGAAACTGTAAAATTTTAGTCTCTTTACAGTATCTAAATACAAGTACCTACCCTGTAAATCAGTTTCCTGTGCAGATCCATTCAATTAAGAATATTGTAACAATAACGAAGTGTTGCTGCTATTTTACTATGCACGGTAGGCCTACATGTTTTACAACTAATGCTCGATATGCCAGTGTGCTTAAAGATACACAAGGTGTTGTTATGTAGGAAAATTTAATTTAGCATTAATATTAGGTACTGAAATAGAGTTATTATAAAAACACAGCAATCATAATTTTGCCCAGATTTTCAATTATAACTGTACGACAGTAACGACTTCGATTTCCGTCTTAGCATATTCCTAATCTACGCAAACAACAAAATAAGCTGACATCTGACTCGTCTTCACCGCATGATAGAAGGCAATTTCCCACCCAGCTGAAGCACTAAAGTCTAAACTCGGGAACATTGTTCAGATATCTCGTGTGATAAAAAAAAACGGTTAAAATAGACGCCCGTTTGAAGATACGAATAACACATTAGCAACATATGCAACTGGCGAGTCACCTTACTAATTACTATTTTTGTATCCAGTTCGATAAAGTTTGAAAAAAAGAGTTTCTCAGAGTGGTCTTGTTAGTATAAAATTTACAGTTATATTGAAAATATGAACACTTTGTACACGAATGAAGGGGGAATCAGATGTGATGCCAACAATTTTCTGTCTCCCGGAAGTGAACTGTTACGGGAAAAGGACTATGCCGTGAGTGGTATGAATGTTGGAATGTCTGGCAACAAGCCAAGACAAACATGGCAATTTCATATCACTATGCAAGTGTTTGCACCCATACATCTTGTATTCAGTCATTGAACGAGTATGATTCGTTTTATGCAAGCTGTATTGACACCTTTAGCATTCAGGTTGCACTTACGTAAAATAACTAAATAGTTGTTTAAATCTGTTTCTGGCCAGGCATTTCTGCATCCAAACCTGATATGGTGTCAACTTTGAAACTTATTTGCGCGATTTATATTTCATGGGAGGGTTTTTTTTTTAATTAGTAATTGTTGCAATGATTTATGGATCAACCATTATCTATGTAGAATATTATTAATACACTCTTGAAATTGAAATTCAAAGTATAACTAACACTGTAAAAAGTGGTCTGATTATTTGTCACAGGAGTAACTACGTATACTTAAAATGTTGACGTTACGTATTCGAGAATTGCGTTTCCTGTAACAAACGTTTCCCTGAGAGAAGCTGACATGTGGTTCTGGTTAACATCCACTTCCGATCCGTGTATTTCTGCTACTTACTTGCTGTCTGTTCTGTATCCTGTGCTTCCTGTGGTTCGCACCCACAAATCCTCCCCACGAAGAGGGTGAGAAAGAGGAAGGGGGTGGGGGGTTGATGGGTGAGGGCGAGGAGGGATGGGGGGAGACAGTGCCGCAATTACCCGGGAACAAATTTCCACGTCTGACAACCAACAGACCGTCGTGATAGGCAGCGAGAGATCGATACGTCGGAGGGTTCATGAGATTGCAACTCGTCGCCGCAAATGTCTGCTAACACAGCCGGGCAAGGTGCTGTCAGGCAATCTGCGCCACTCTGCTCTAAATCGTGTTCATAAATTTATGTTTGTATAAAATATACTTAGTTTCGTAGACGTTACTTGTGTGTATAATTTCCTCTTACAAAAAATATCACGCAGTCAGTTACCCTATAAAGGCAGTTAAAGTCCCTAATTAGCTTGTTTTTATTTCATGCATTCCCCGAAAACCAATGATCGCAACGAAATAAAATAATTCACGGTGGTACTACAGATCACGGACTACAGATTGAAGCATATCAAACACATTAAAAAAATTGTTGTATTAAAAAAATTTTGCTACAAATTAAAATACCAAAAATTTCCAAATTTCAGAATTTTTTTTTTAATTCTTACAGTTTTTGTAATGAGTTTTTATGTGCATAAAGCCGGGTAGCCCGTGAAAATATGTATCTCTATCGATTAATTCATTTATTTACGTTTATAAGTTTTCGTGGAATGTATGAAATGAAATCGCACAAATACTGACTTCGAAATTCCATCATACGAAAACTGGCTGAGCTATTTTTTGTAATATGACAGTGTGTTCCTGAGTGAAGTCCACAAAACTAACATTATTTCCTACTAATATAAAATTATAATTCTTCCCCACTTGGGAATTCATAAATGCGCTGCCTAACACGCACATTAAATGCGTTGTAATGTGCGGGGAAATACGTTTTCTACGAAATAATTCCACATGTGCCCATTGTGCCAACGTACGAAAAGAAAACACTTCAGACTAGGACGGAATGCCATTGTTAAGGGAGCTGCCTATCTGCGCGCGAGAGGGTCAAAAGCGACGGAGCAGTAAGGTCGACCTTGAAGCGGGCATCAAATGCCGCATCGCTTCAATGAGCCAATCGCTGAAATAGCGTGCAAGGTTCCCGCCGAACGGTTTTTACTATGGGACATTAAGCGGTGACCATATAATTTTATTGGTGGAAAGTCTGCAACTAGTCCAGTGCAGGTCGCAACCTGAGTTTCACGTACATCCAGTTAGTACATTTTGAATTACGGAAGTCTGCAAAGGTCGTTTTCGGCCATGTTGGAGGGTTTAGAAACAGTGTTTTTAATGAGCGTGGCGTCTTAACAATGAGGTTCCGACCTTGTCTGGAGTGTGTTTTCTTTTCGTACGTTGGCACAATGGGCACACGTGGAATGTTTTCGTAGAAAACAACCTGTATACGAACACGCTGCAACGCATTTGAAGCGTGAGGTAGGCGGCCGCCTTAATACACCACGCTCGTTAAAAACACCGTGCCCAATCCCTCCAACATACCTAGCAACTGTATTTTCAGACTGCCGTTCTTCAACATGTATTAGCCAATGAAATGCAATACTCCGATAGAAACGTCGACTGGTTTTCGGTACAGAATTTTCACTTATAAAATTACATGGTCACCGCTCAAAATCCCATGGTAAAAGCAGATCTGTGGAAATCTTGTACTTCATTACACCGCTCGGCTCGTTGGGGCAATGTGGTGTTTGATCCGCGGTTCAGTTTCGCCCATAAAGCTTCATTTGCTTCTGAGTCTGTAACTTGCAGATAGGCGGCACCGTTAAGTGAAGTCCTCAATCGGTGCATTTTTACCCTCTGGGGACTGTAAAGAGAGAAGCTATACGGGTTACCCTGCTACACGTGGCGGGCAAAACGTGGCAGGACAGGTGAACGGGTTACCCAAAAAATTATTTAAAAGTATTGTTCTCAAAATGTTTCTGAAACATTCATTATTTACCCTTAACTTTGTTTTGCCATATTTTAAATGTGCAAGTAATAAATTTTCATAATTTTTTGTTACCAATATTTAGCACTTCTATTTTTTTTATCAGTATAGATATCGTATATGAAATTTGAAGAGTAAAAATTGTTACCAGAGAACTGTTATTAAATTTTTTAATTTATCTTTACTTGGTTGACTACTAGCACCAATTAGTAGAGCCACGATTTGAATGTGAAAATATTTTTGCAACATTTGGTTTCAATGCGTCATGTGCACGTCTACAGGTCTGCTACATCGCCCGTAATTGGATAATTTTACTCTCACTGGCCTTGGCAAATTATAGACGTAAGGAGTCACAATAATCGTATTCTGATTGGTGCAGTCAAATGAGAAACGTGTCTGAACGAAGACATGCTGCCAATAACCTTGAAACAGAACTGCCGATGTGCACGTGAGTCACTGAAACAAAGTGAGGCAAAAATCTTTTCGCGACAAAATCGTGGCCCTACAAATTAGCTATATTTATAGATAATGGTTTATCGCGGGAAAATTTGACTTTTTGCACGGTTTCCACGCACTTTCAGCTTACCAGAAGATAACTGACTTTCGCTTGTACGTAGAGCTGGTACCCTATTTGGCTGAGCCAATAAGAGTCCAGCTATTATATTATTTGGTGCCTGCTATTTGTCTGCCGACAGCTACGTTCTGTCATACGTACATCAGCCAATCATATATGTTGCAATTAACTGCAGAGTTTTAAGGGCATGTTGGCTCAAAATATTTTAGCGATATATCGTCATCTCTAGCTATATTGCCTTGCTTATTTGAAAACCCCAGGAACAAAGCTGCTTGCAACAACTATTAATACACAAATATATGCGCATCAAGTTAATAAATTTCACGAATAAAATTATACACATGAAGCTGCAAATTAGTTCCGCCTAATCTTAGGTATCATTTTCGAGAAACGCAAATTAAAAATGATACAGCTTATGTGGTGAATTGCTTGTGTACTCGGGGCACTAGTGTGAGGAAGCCGATAATCCTATATTGCTTTACTATCTTCAATTAAAGTACCTGGGGCACTTATCTCTCTTTTCCGGCTGGCGCAATACGCAGAGAATGAATGCGTTATCCTTCTGCTGCGTCATATTACTATAAGTCTTTATCAAAGTGGGTATTTCTAGAACAAAAATAATTTAAGGAATGTTTATTCCAAATAAATAACTAAATTAAAGTAACGTGTAGGAATTAAAATAATTTTGATAAAACATTTACTTACTTTCACTAATCTGCCTCCTATTTATGAAATTTGAACACGTTCTTATCTAGTAAAATAAACAAATGCTGTATGTTATTATTAGCTATTAATCCAATGCAAATATCAGGAATAATCCTGTAAATAGCTACTTTCACGTAAAACCAAGAAATTACTGCAGTATAAAGCCACGAATATACACGCTTAAACTGCAACTATGTAATTTATAAATTAGTTAAAATGACTAATTAGATTGGTGTAAAACCAAAATAGTTAAATCAAATTAAACGAGTATAAAGCTTTAACTGCAACAAACTAATATATAAATTAGTTGAAATTACCAATTAGATTGGTGAAAAACCAAATGAGTTAATGGAATACTTGATTAAAAGATTATTTTGATGTAACAAAAATGTAATAATATATTACTTCCATTATACTTAATAGAATAAAACTATTTTCAAAAGTATCAAAAACTTTTATGCATCAAACAATAAAGTATAGAAAAATAAGCTATATATAAATCTAATGGGTTTATAACTGATTAATGGAATATATTCCTTTTCATAATTACTAATAAATCAGCTAATATGTTATGCACAGCTACATGTTGGGGTTAAGCCCAAATAAGTGTTCATCTCTCACCTTGTACTGACCCGGGCAGTCTGGTTGTCGAAATGTTGATGTTCTTCTTGAACCATTATAAACATGGTCTATATAACAGTCTTGCCCTCATGTATCGTATCATACTAGACAAGTTTGTTAGACCGTGTTTCCTTCTCATCGGGTCTTCTATCTGCTGATATTATTCCCCGCCGAGATTAGTAAGTTACTCTATATATTCAGACGACATGTAACACTGCACTACACGAGTAATATCAGGTCCTTGTGCAGTAACAATGTGGTAAATTACCTTCTCACGCAGTATAAACGTTTGCTTTAAAACAGAGTAAATCTTTTTGAGGATATTTAGATTACGGTAAAGAAATATTGTCTTACAACAGTACTAGTTTCTTTGTAGCAAAGATAATATTTCTAACACACATCTTGCGTTGAAAATATCACAACTAACCTCACCGTAAATATTTGTTAGTGAACAATCTTATCAGAAACACTAGTTTATTTTGGCTACCATTATGTAACTTTTCGTGGACAGAATGCAAATTTTGAATATAATATAGACTATTATTTCTATTCTAGTCGTGGACGCGACAAGGCTGTAAAATTAATTTAAGGGCTTAGAAGCCAAGGGGTATAAGTGAATTTTCATGGACATGTGTTTAGTGAATATTTTGGTAGTTAAAATGTAATGTTAATAATTTTGTGGCCGAGATATATGTGTGAAACAGTTTCGTGGGCCATAATTTGGTGCTGTTTTACAAAAACCAACTGTCATATAATATGCTGTTAATGTGAGAAGCTAAGATGTTACGAACCACACTTATACCCCTCGGCTTCTAAGTCCTTCAATTAATTATTTTGCCCCCAAAATGCTGGTGAAACTGGTCAGTTCGTAGTAAATTGCATTTAATTATTTTACGAGAGACGTTTGTTCGTTGTTATTAGATAAACCGTAACAATTTTAAGCAAACGAGTATTGTGACTATTTTCAGACGTAGAAAATATAGTGGGCATTGGAAATATATTTAGAATAATTGGATATATAATAAAACAATGTATATATTAATGGCCGTTGTACAAGAGATGGTATGTAGTGGCAAGGCACTATTTATATATTTTTTTGTCTCGCGGCAGGCAACGTAGTGTTCGCATTAACGAGAATTTTAGAGTCACCTCGCACCCATCGTCTCACCTCAGTTACGTTGTTGGCATTCCTGCATAATGCCGCTTCAACACAGAAAAAACACTTTCATTGTCACAACAAAATGTTTGTTTAAATATGAGCTTCTGCAAAGTTACTTTGAACGTAAATTGTGTATTTGTTAAGATAATTTATTAAGAATCTACGTGATGAAGAACACGAAATTTGCGTTAAAAATTATATTATCTGAAGGAAATAAACCAGATAATATTTTTAAAAAATATTTTGGTCATTCGGTGTGAAGTGAGCACTAAAATTTTAACCTTTGAAAAATATCACTAGCCGTTACTGATTATAACTTAATTCAATTCTACCAATAGTTGTTTTCCTACTTGTAAGTTTCGCAGCGAAATTATGCAATATACTTCCGTGTATTTTCGTATTAAATTACTACAGTACAGAAACAAAATCAACCGCATTCATGGTAATTGTATTTTATATTATTAATAAATATTTTTACCAAACTATTAAGGTTCCTACTGACTACACAATATATCTTACACACGCAAACATCAAGTGATGTGTCCCGAGAGGTTAGATATTTCCCGTCGTTAGCCGTTATGAGCGGAAAGATACGAATTGGCTGAAAATAGAACAAAAGCAGGGCTTTTATGAGTGCTCACTTTATCCCGAACCATCTGACATATTGTGACACAAAACGTAAGTTTTCCACATTTGCTTTGCTGTAAGGTAAGATTTCTGTACGGCAAGCTAAATGCGTATGCGGCACAGTTACATTGCAGTATATTATTTTTAAACAAAAAGTTGCTGCGGCAAGGAAAGTGTTTGTACTGTCAAAGCTGTCGGACGAACACCCTCGAGTGGTACTCGGAAGTCAAAGAGACGCGAATATTTTCACGTGGGCGCGGCGACCTCGCGCCAACAGGAATTAGTCCACTGCCTAGCAGCACCCGTACAGCTTAGACACAATTACAGGAAGTCTCTTCGCTTTGACACCGGAACCTAAGCGTGGACGGAAACCTCGTTACTGGGGTTCCTTTGTGCCCCGCCGTGCAGATTAGCGCCTTTTGTCTGGTGGCCAGAGAGTCGCTTCTTCGACCGAGCAAACTTTGCAAGCAACAGCACCTGCTTCTATAAAAGTCTCGGCCAGCACAGACCCTCACCAACCCCCGCGAAGGACGAGCGTTGCTTTGCAATATCCAGGACGTTGGAAATAATCACCTCGGCGGGTTGGGGACGTGAAAAATCGGGCCGGTACGTGAGGGCGAAACAAAACGCGTAAGAAGCTTTACGTGCGAGAGACGCAAAGAACGGTCGGAGGAGGAGGAGGGTGTTTCTGATGTTCCTTCCCGAAGAAGAATTAAATTTAAAGCCCGCCGCGCAATCCCTTCAGTTGCGCACATAATTCCGCCCCTCATTTTCTTCTCGAGCGACGAGCCACGTTATAACGAGAGGGAAACTTTGCCGGTGAGTGGGCAGAGTCACTTGCCGGCAGGCCACTTCGCATTCTGAATACACGAGGAAGTAGTTCTCTTCGTACACTCTAAACCTGAATTAGTGAATATTCACTGATTCACGCCGATAGATGGAGCAGTTTCAACAAATTGAATCAGTGAGACACCATCGTGAAATCGTGAGTGTCAATATTTCACAACTTAATTTGTGAATGTCCACAGATTTTCCAGTAATTTTTTATTGACTCAATAAGTGAAAACTGCTCTTTGAAAACAATTTAAAAAAAAATACCGGAGAATATTCATTGATTCACTTGTGACATTATGGCACTCTTAAAGAAAATTAGTGAGTATTCACTAATTAAACAGTGACAATTCTCACTGATTCAGATTGATGAAACTGCTCCATCCATAAGGGCGAATCAGTGAATATTCACTAAATCAGATTTAGAGTGTATTCAGCCATGTTTAAAGATGGCCGTCCGGGTGAACATATTTAGCGTGTTCAATGCCTAGAAGTGTCGAAGGGATAACGGCGATATAGCACGCGCTCTCGCCTCACCCTAGCGTCTAGCCAGCCCGTGCCTATGGCGAAACTTTCACAAGAGCGCACTTTTACCGACGAGAACTTTCCACCACTATTTTTAAAAATACCAATGTGGTGGCGAGTAAAAAATTTTTCATTGGCATTGTTGACTTACGCTGTTTCTCTTAGTTTTATGTATTCTATGGCCAACCCAAATTATTTTCAAATAATTGTGCTGCAATTAAGCTGAACTATTGTGTTATTACTATTATTATACATGGCGAGAGGACAGAGCAGAGTAATTTAAATAATGTGGTGCTGAAAACGGGGGAAGAAGAGGGTTCACGTGGCGAAAATTCAAAACGTTATATTTGCCTGGCATAGTGTTAGTTTCATAGAAATTACTTGTGACTATATTTTCCAGTTGTAAACATTTTTAACTCTCATAGTTTTCCCACAGCGGCATATAACAGTCAGAAATTGCAAGTTACCGGAACATAGGTATAAGAAAAACCAAGTGTCTTACTAGATTGAAATAATTTACGCTGAAATTTGATATTATGGGCACTATGCTAAAAAATTTAAAAACACACATCAAAGTCATTTTGTCTTTTTTAAAAATTGCCATAAATGAGATAAATTTTGTTATTTTCGTTTTTTTTTTAGTACAAAGGAATTACAGTGTGTGTTTTTCAATCTTTTAGCATAGTACCCATATTGTCTTATTTCAGTGTAAATTATTTCATTCGAGTAAGTTACTTAGATTTTGTTGAACCTATGTTCCTGTAACTTGCAAATTCTGACTGTGGCTTGCCACTGTGGGAAAACTATGACAGTAAAAAATTTTTTAAAAGTGGAAAATGTAGTCACAAGTAACGTGTATAAAACTAACACTATGCCAAGCAAATATAAAACTATGAATTTTTGCCAGGTGAACGCCCTTGAAGGTATTGATACCTCTCACATCGATTTTACGGTTTTTCTTATAAATCAGGGAATAGAAACACTGTTTTACTTTTTTCACGCTGACGAGGCATAGTTTACTGTTTCATTCACTTTTTCGAATCCATATGGCATTGCTTCTGTTAATTTTGTGGTCTCTGTAGTCGCTCCCGTAAAAAAAGCAATTTTTTTCCTTTTCAGCTGTTTCCCATTTTTTAAAATAATGAATATATTATGGTTCCAGCAATTACAGAAAATCGATTAAGTTTGTATCTATGCCTTGTCGTGACAAAAATTTTGATACATCGACTGGAACAGAAGTTATCGAGAAGAAACTGCTAAATCCAAGGTGGTAGGGATCAATACCCCTTAAGGAAGGATGGGAAACAGAGGCTGCGAGGGCGCTTAGACTGAAGGGCCTAGGGCACCTAGAAGCTTACATCTGGCCCTAACCTCTAGTAGCAAGTCACTGAACTGATGTGCAGTCTTCTCGTAGTGAAATTAACCTCTATGAGACATTATTTGGTGATCCTATCATTGTTTGACGTGATATTAAATATAAATGTGTATTCTACAGGCCTGTACCTTTTAAATGATTATGCAACAAGATTTACACACCAAAAAAAAAGACCACAAAAACACCCATTTTCGCCATTTACGGCCGCTGCCAAATATGCTTTAACAGTTAGTGCACCTGGCGCCTGAGACATTGCGTAGCGTGGCACGGGAACTATTTTTTCTTGTGTAACTACAAAAAACGTTTCCAATGCGCTTATCTACGAAAAGAAGACATACTTCAAACTGTGTCCGTATGATTTTAAAAATGCCATCGGCTATTCTCTATTGATTCTAAGGTTGCAGCTAATTCATTCAAGTGAACGACAGTAAAATTTTTACACGGCATGAATTTCATTTGAATTATTTAAAAAGTGCAAGGTAACTGTGTTACGGCAAAGTGACAATGTGAGGAATCAAGGTATAATTAAATTGCTTTGATTTATTTCGTTAGCAATTTTTATTTCTGCTGCAACCTTAGAGTGGACAGAGTATAATTGAAAATACGTTTTCCAAGCTCCTCAAATATACAAAAAATGACTTTTTCACACTGCTTTAGCTGATAAAATATCAACTGTAATCGCAAAACAAAATCGTAGAAACCTGCATTTGATTTTTCCACATACTTTCCACCAATACGATAACAGGATCATCGCTGGAAGTCAGGTTGAAAAACACATTCTACGAGAACACTGCGCTCTAGTTTAGTCCGTCGCGCCTAGAGGCGATAAGGTGTTTGATGCTCGTATTAAATTCAACTTATCGCCTTACCCGTTTCTGTGCTGCAAACGTACAAAAAAAGCTAGCGTCCACTTACTCTTAATTACTTGTCGTTGACTTGTAATGGGTATATTTAAATGCTGTTCCATAAGCATACGTTATTCATGTGCGATGAAAAGTTCCGGAATATTCTAGTAACGGGCGAAACTCTGCAGACTGCTCGGCGGCACGGACAGACGGCCCCCTTAAGGCTCGGTTTCGGTCGCCATATTAAATTTTATTATTTTTCGCTTTTTTGGAATTCTGAGAAGAAAAATGTTAAATCGGCGACTGTACCGCAAATTCTATTTTCCTTGATATACAATGCAAGCATGGCAATAGAGCTAGTAATGTTTAGTTAGATCGGAATTTGTTGGACAAATTATGAATATAATAAAATTTACCGCACACATTGCGTCGTAATTTTACGTTAATAGGTAAATCGCAAGGTCTGTACTGTAGCGGAATGCAAATATAATTTGTGGTTTAATCGCATGTTTACTATTTTTCTTCTTGGAATTCCAAAAAAGCAAAAAGTAATAAATATCAATATGGTGACTTAAACCGAGCCTTAAGAGGAGTCCCTAGAAAAATGTTATCTGTAACTTCAATGTATGCGCATACATGCATATGTCCGCAAGCAACTGTTCTGAAAACATATTTATTTACAGGAAAACGAAAAAATAATACTTTATCGACGGTGTTGAACTCCAGCCTCGTATGTCAGGACAGTCAAAAGCACTTCAAAAACATAAGTAATAACAATATGCCGCGTAATAACGGTTCAGCCATCTTTGCCATACAATAACATATTTAAAATTACATAACACACATATTAATTAATATATAGATATAACAGTGACATACAAGTTGTCTGTATGCGAAAAATTGCATTTTCGACATACGAAGTTGTAGTTGAACACCATCGATATGTATTTATTTATTTAATGGCTTTGTTTGTGGCGAAGTTAAGGCTTTCGCCTTCTCTTACACTTAACCACGTTTTATACAATTAAAATCATACATGTGCGACAAACAATAATAAAACTGTAACTACAAGAAACACTTATATACAAAATTAATATACCAAAAATTATTCATTAATTTAGCTAGATGCACTAAAATGTTTTGACTGTTTTACATATGAATGAATACCGCAAGTATAGAAAAAAAAAACTAAGTTTAATATTTGTTCTGAAACTACAAATACGTCATTAGGTGTTTAAAAATACAAATATTGTGTATGTTATCCATAGCTGTAGACTAATCTTACGGAAATTAATGTGCATCTGGATAACAGCATGTTTAAATCACTTTTGACTTTATTCCTATCATATACGTCATAGAGAAAAATAATAGTGACAATGGCTAAAAATAGCATTTTTGGGCAATTCGTCATTTTTGAACAACGCGTAGTTGGACGTTTCTCCGTGTGCTACACAGAAGCGCTAGTTACTTGTTTATGTTTTGCCTTGTTACAGTTCACAAAATATGTGTGGATAGTAACATCAATATTTGGTAAAATTTATAGTTCCTGCAAGTTTCAGTTTGCCTACCCTTATTTAAGCTAATTACATATTTGTGGCTGCAACATGTTGTAATGGTTACATTGAGATTCTCAATAGTTTTTACTTTTGTCAGTTATTTCAGAGAACTGGACATTACGTGTTAATAAAGGTACAGTGTTCACCAAATTAGAATTTTAAGGCACACGTATTAAAAGAAACATAATGCTTGTTGTAAATTTAAATAAAATTGTACTATTCTGGCCGTACTTATAATTTGTGACTACACTTATTCCATTCGGATGCAGAAAAGGAACACAACACTGACTCTAATATCTTTGTACATGGTTTAAGTTGAACATTAGACTCTTGCATACATGATGGTATTTATTGTGTGTGCTGTCAACATTATTGCATAAAGTAAGTTCTTCCTACTAACAAATAGTATAATTTATTACAGCAAAATAAATTTTCGTCGGTCGCCAAGAATGAATAAGCAAACGTCATTAACTAAATACATATGTTACGTCGCACAAATATCAGCCATAATGATTTATGATTTACTTTACGTAGCTAATTCAATGATTTATTCAATTTTTATACATTTACGGCATTGCTTATTACTGTAAGGTTCGTGCACAGACAATTCGTGAAAAAAAAGTAAGTTCGTGTATGGAAAACTATAAGGAAGCGCATACGTACGATCATATTTCTCATTATCACCGTTCGCATAGGCGTGCTAGTGCATAAAGATGGCGAATGTTGTAACCAACTCATAGCATTGTGTTCCCTCTCTTTCCTTTAGGTTTACATGGTTTATATACTCTCTGGCCCTGGTGCTCTATCTCCTGAAGGCAAAGGAGAAAATCAAGTCCTGGCGTCTGTAGTTCAATACATTGACTTTTGACTCGTTTGATAACAACACTCTGGTGAGTGAGGTGCGAGATTTTGGTCAGCGCTTAACTTCAAGGTCTTCAGCGCTGGTGAGGGCTGACATAAGGTGGGCGTGGAGCAGCGCCGGAATGAAAGGGCGGGAGAAACGGGTGATCCCCGCGAAAACCGGCGACATTGTCCGACACGATTTCCACGCGCGAAAATGCGGGGACCGACCCCACCTGGGATCGAGCCAAGATCGCTTTGATGGAAGTCATCCTTCGGAATAAGCAGATGCCTACGGGCTCCGACTAATACATCTGCATTCTGGGTGTGTTACCCCGACCCTAGGATATCCTTCTCATATAATATTTATTTTTATAACGTTGACAGTTTACAAATACCAACTCAACTATTTGCGAATATTTTCCCTTGCCTATCTCGTTCGTAAGAAATTCGATCACCTTCTTAAAATGTAGTAAGCTTAAGCTTTAAGGCCCCTCCCTAGATACAGTAGGCTTCGTTTGCGTGTGAGGCAAAAAAACTATGGATTGATAAAGATGTTGCTTACTGGCGTATGTAATACATTATCGCCTCTCTGCTCAAGCCACTCAGCTGCCGTGCAATGGTTTACTATTTTACTTTTCCTACGGGACTTCAAACGGTAACCAAATTATTTCATTCGTGGACAGTATAGTTCAAAGTCTAACACTCCTTTGTATTGTGATGTTTTTTTTTTTTTTTTTTTTTTCGAATCTGGTTATTATTTTTACACACATGGAAGTTTGAAAAGCAATTTTCGGCCTTTTGAGGGGCCCGTTTAAGACTACAGTTGCATGGTTTTAAGTGTGTGTTCTTTTCGTAGATACACAAATGTAATGGTCGCTACTCACTGCAATGCATTTGATGCGCAAATAGGAATGCCCCTTTAAGGCAATGAGCAAGGCCATATTTGATTTAGGTTATTTCCCCCACTACAAGCATTCTTAAAGGAGTATCAACATTTATTATATTTCATGCTCTCAGTGTTAGTCTGATACTTTTTTTTTCACTTTGTTACTTTTACACTACTTACAAATTATCAGACATTTGTTGGAAGGTAAGAAAGATTGAGTTATTTCTGTTTTTTCTCCAAATGTCAGTTAATATGAGAGTAATTAATTATATAGCACTGTAAACAGGTGTTGTAGACTAACATATACAACATAAATCGTAAAAAAAAAAAAAGATGTTGATACGCGTTCACGAATGCTTGTACGCTGTCAATAATTATACAAATATAAGTAATTTACTGTGCCCTACCTGAATTCTCGTTTCCAATACCTTAACGATTTTGTGACTGAAGTATATGTAACTGTCGTATTCGAGTATTCACAGGGCTATATTTCTTAACATAAGTCGCTTTGCTGAAGTACTCAGACCCACTCAGAGCTACGGACTGAGAGGAAACAAAAATACTGTGAGGTTTCCTGCTGAGAGGAAAGGTTATCGTGGCGTAGTGCAGAAGATGGAGAGGGGATAGAGGAAATCAACGGGCCTGCCGCGGGAGTACCACTTCTGTTCCGCAGACAGGTTATTAACGATGCAATTCCAGGCTGCGCGAAACGTATACGAAAACGTTCGCAACAAAGCGCTTGGCGGAAGTTAAATCAGATTGGTGGGCGGGCAAAGAGCCGTTGGTTTGTGAACTGTCGGTCCTCCATAGTCTCTTAGGAAGGCAGGGGGGGGAGAGGAACTATGTGTTGGATTCAGTGGCGGATCGATGGTGAAACTTACAAGCCACGGAGCTCAGCAAATACAATGTCGTTTACACGAAGACCTTACTCGATCTACTGGGTGGAGTTGAAATTACTTAAAATCGTTCAAAAACCCGGTACGAGTAAAGTCTACCTCAATGCGAAATTTCTAAAATATTCAAGGGGCCCAATGGCTAGAGCACTCGCCTTCCGTCAATTCCATCCGGGTTTGATTCCCGACGGGGTCGGTCCCCGGATATTCACATGTGGAAATCGTGCCGATGGTCTGCGGGTTTTCTTGGGACGCCGTTCCATACTCACACTACCTTAGTAGTAACCAACGTTGGGCCAACGTTGAAAATTGTTTGAAACCGTTGGCATTGCGTTGTGTTGGAAAACACACGTAAATACAACGTTGGGGCAATGTAGTATGCAAGCAAATATATTCGAAAATGTACTTTTATTGCAATGAATTAGTATCATTGTTAAAATAGTTATATTAAAGTACAAAACGTCTGGACTGATTGGAAGACGAAAATATCGTTGTTTAAATTTTGTGGGTTGAATGTTGGCAATAAGTTGGTAAACATACGTATTGTTGGGGTATAGGGAGCATAAATATATTGGGCCAACGTTGCAAATCCAACATTTTACACAAAGAGTTCAAAATAACATTTTTAAAACACTTCAACCAATCATTCAAGTTTATAACGTAATAATGATTTTTAGTTTAAAAAAATATTAATATTATGTAATTGTTGTTCTGTTGGTTATACGTTGGAACAATCTTGGAAACCCAACAGTTGGATAATAGGTTGTTCCCAGTATGTTGGTCCAACGTTGCATAACCCACATTATGCCAACTATAAAAATCTTTTGGTTGGCTGAGCGTTGGTAACAATTTGGTAATCATACCGTTGATGATATATATTGAACCAACATTGCTCAAACAGCACATATTTATAAAAAAAAATCCGAATCCATTTAAAAAGACACAAATGCTCCTTGTATTTAATATAATGTGATGATGATGATATAAATAAAAGTTCTGCATTCTATGAAATATTTAATGTTGGTTACATGTTGACAAAATGTTGAAAATCCTACATAACACAAATGCTCCTTGTATTAAAAAATTGGTACTGATGGTGTGTGTACAGATTCTGCATTCTTTAAACTATATATGTTGGTTACATGCTGGCAAACTGTTGAAAATAAAACGGTTAGGTGAAGGTAGTTTTCAGTAAATTTGGTCTTACCTTGTATAGCCCACATTATGCCAACCATGGAAAGTCTTTTATTTGTAAATTGGCTGACGTTGGCTATAAGTTTGTAAACAGACTCACACTGTGACACAAATTATGTTTCTTTCTAAAAACAACTCCATTCGATTAGAAAATGCAAGACATTATTAAAGACAATTTTTTTTTTTTTTTTTTTGAAATTTTAATTTCTTCCTTAATTGTTAGCAAGAAGTTGGTAAACACGCCGTTGGCAATAATATGCACCTTTACATTGGGTTAACGCTGCGTAACCCACAGTAGGCCAACCACTGAAAATATTTTGTACGTAGGTTTACTGAACATTGGCATTATTAGTAAACATATAATTAGGGCAAGATACACCTTTCTTTGTTATTTTAAGTTCATATGTTCTAAATTTTTCTTTAAATACGTATTTTCCTTCAAATATCGTTAGTAAAAATGTGGTAGCATGGAGGAATTGGCAAGGCGATGGCCCTCTAAGGACAATGACTCCAACATACTTTCTGGCTATGGTTCGAATCTACTTCGATACTGATAGAAAAATTTTTAATTGACCTTAATAATTTGTGTAACCCACAAGAATTCTAAAAATAAAATAATTACGAATATAACGCTTAATTTAACTTTTGTAGAGTCAATTTTGTGTGTATTTTCTAGAGAAACTTTGGCCCAACGTTGGTAAATGGTTGGTACTATGTTACATACACAATTTCAACAATCCAACCACATTGGGCCAATGTAGGATATTAGTAAGAATCCAACCAAAAATCAATGTTAGACCTGCATTGTTTCACGTGACATTTCAATGTTGAGCCAACGTTGCATGCCTACGTAGCGCGCAAACGTTGGGCCAACGTTGTTCCAACCAAAAGTTACAACTGGGGCTGCGCTTAATACCTAGATGCTAAGAGCTGACCAAATTCTCTTCACTTCATCTCTGAATACTCAACTAGATCTCTTCGCCATCAAGCTCGGGAAGCAGGGTAGATAGCCGCCAGCAGACGAAATACATGAAAGAACACGTACATAGTAAACAAACACAGACTCCATCACGTATACACAAAATAAAACATGTTTGTTCAGCACATATTACATACTATCACGCAATCGTAATGCCATATAATTTTATTTTACCAGTACGAAAGTATATCCTGCACTATCCGAATTTGTTCTACGGAAACTGAAATATAAGTAACCGCTTATGCAGATTTCGCAACATTTTTTTTAATACGCCGCCAACATAAAACCTTTTGAGTTTTCGTACGCTAAGGTAAAAAAAAAAACCCGTTGAATATCCGACGACTGAGTAAATCGAACCACGTATTCAGTACCAGTAAGTAGATTATACCTACTACGTTTACGTAAGCACGTATAATAAATCAATGCTAAATTAATTGCTACTCAATTACATATTTCAAAAACCTTTCTATAAAACATGCACATTTTTTTCGTAAATTTTCTTAGTTAAGGAAATATTGAGACATATTTTTTTTAAATTTTTTGTTACTTGTTCTCACACACACGCATATATATATATATATATATATATATATATATAATACATCATACATATAAAAATATATTTATGAAGTAAGATCTTCTCCCGTGTTACAATTCTTCCAGAAATTTCACATCATAGCCTACTTTTTTGTTCTGAAAACGTATTCTTTAAAATTTTGCCTATGAGTAGTAATTAATTAAAAAATGTTATTTTCCATTTAAATTCTTAAGTTGTTACCATTGTCGGCATAACCCTTATGTATTATGAGTTGGAATGTGCTTTTTCTACCAGCAGTTCGTACTCTCGAAGTCTCCCATTGGCCCACAATGTCGTGGCCTGCAGCAGAGATTGTTACTGACCAATCATTGAAAGAGACACGGTACAGTGACCAATCTCCTGCGAGGTATTTACACACGTATCAGATATAACTAGAGGTACGTCAATTTCGCGGATTCATCTGGCAGCAGCCTAGACTTGTCAGTCCTATACACCCACTGGCCACAACCGATTATATGTATATTGGCTTATAACCGTACAAGCAGGTAGCAAGCGATAGCACTTCGCATTATTTACTTATTTACTACTGGCTTGCAGTAGTCAAGTGCGTTTCGTAACAGCCGCCAGCAAGTCACAGACATGACAATGAAGTATACATAATTGGCGTTCAACCTGACCTGGAATGTATCTGCGAAATTTACGTACCTCTAGATATAACATAGAGGCTCTTAGCAAACGAACGCGATATTGTGCTCAGGTACATACAGAGCAGTGTAGTCTGGTCTGTGAACAAATAATGGCGTGAATTTTGCGTAGCTACAATTGGACGGCATTAAGCAGAGAGGAATTAACCCACAGTTAACTGGAACTGACATATTGTTTGAACGTTTCTTGCAATGGAACAGAATAACGGACATACATCGTTGTAATATTATGTCGTCCCAGAAATCTTAGAATGTGGCTAAGAAAAAACAAACAAACGGAAAACGAAAAAATGAGAAAACAAGCCTGGTTTGACTCTGGTCAACAGTTTTGTATTTCGAATTTTATTTTTGGATGATTATTTTATTTTTCTTCATTTGTTGTTGACTAATTCCTTATGGGATCTTTCATGTTCTGTTGTTTTTGGTTTATGAGTGTGTTGACTACAGCCAAACAAGTCTTGTTTTCTCATTATTTCGTTTTTCGTTTGTTTGCTTTTTCTTAGTCTCATTCTTAGACTTCTGGGACGACAATGACGTATGTCCACAGTAGTACAGTACGTTACCTAAACTTTGTTATTTTTCATCAAATATTGTGATTTAGTACTTCTTCTTTTTCTAAAACATACTTCGGGCCTTCTCGTTATACGTGATATGATTATCTCCGTCTGATGAAGATCCATTACAGCAACATCTGTAACTAAAGATCACGGCAGTTTTAAAGCTATGTTGCACAGCATCCGATCAGTGTAATCTCCTTTCTGCTATGTATGTTTTGTCGATTATACTGTGGACCACATGTCGTGTGGATGGTCGCAGACCAAGGAAGTCAGACATTCGTTACAAAAGACTTGCGAGAGGAGAGGGATACAGTCATGTCTTCGAAACTTTACGAAAGACAAGCTTCTACACATATGGCATAATGGTTTAACTTCGAAACTGTGTGAAATACCATCACTAACAAGTTGGCCATCCACGAGACGTAAAGCCCACTGAGCTTACAGATGTACCAGAAGGTGATGTTCAGGTAATGTGTATAATGTTGAATGGTTCAAATATCGTAACGGCGCGGTCTACCACAATTTTCATCACCATTTTTTAATTTTTATTTGTACCACATATTTTTTTTCTTATTTTAGACATTAAATGTGCCTAAATTTGGTTCTAATGAAATTTTTTTATCTCTCATAGTTTTCGCGTAATTGCTTGTTAAAATCATATTGTGCATCTTTCCGTTTTAAGGACTAAACTAAAACTAACTGATATACCAAACTAAAAAAAAATCACAGTGATTAAAGACATTGCTGGTTACAATGTCATGCTCATAAAAATAAAGAATAAAAATATTTGTAATAATATAAAAATTATTGAATTTTTTAAATTATTATTTTCAGTTTCAGCACTTTTTTTTAAAATAGAAATAATTTTTATTCTTTATTTTTATGAGCAAGACATTGTAGCGTGTACTGTCTTTATCCACTGTGATTATTTCGAGTTTGGTATATCAGTTGGTTTAAGTGTAGTCCTTAAAACGGCAACATGCAAAATATGACTTTAACAAGCAATCACGCGAAAACTACGAGAGATAAAAAAAATTTCATAAAAGCCAAATTTAGTCACATTTTGTGTCTAAAATAAGAAATAAAATATCTGGTACAAATAAAAAATTAAAAAAATGGTGATGAAAATTGCGGTAGACCGCGCCCGTAACTGGTGAAGATGCAGGTTTTATTGGTAACGCTTTCAGAAAGATGAATAAAAGGCACTATGCAGAATAAGAACATTTGGAAGAGGAGAAAATTAAGAGCTCTGTCTTGCTGACCTACATAAAATTACAATGCAACGCAAACACGTGAAATGTCTCTAGCCGGACGGCACCTAAATAAGAAGTTATTTGTCCTAATGTGTACAGACTTAATATCTAATAACAATTCGTAGTAACAAGCTTGCTTTTAGGCTTGTTACGTGTCGCCAAACATGGCACAAGTTATAAACGATAGTTTCATTACAATGCGAGAGTTACCTAATGGAGCCTTGCGGCTGGTTGATGTAGAAGGGAACTAGAGATTCGGGAACATTAAGCAAGGGGTTGTTAATAGACAACAATTATTAATTTAAACTGCGGTGCATTACTGGTGGCGCGTTGTTCCTTGGGCGCACGCTACAACGGTGTGTATGTCAGGGGAGGTTAATGTACGAGCTGGCCCCATCCCCTATTTCCACCCCCCACCTCTCTCCACGCGGGCACAGCTCGGCAAACTTGATAATGGGAGGCATGCGCAGCAACAGGGGCGAGAATCGCGCACTACTACAGTATCTCCAGGGAGAACATCACCCTTCCTTTCCGGCGGGGCAGTAGGGGTGGGTGGTTGTGTTGGTAGGGGTGCCACCTCCCAGTATTACCAACCCCCCGAGCGTTAATGGGCTTGTTGCTTTGCACGCTTTCCTCCCCCATCCTTCGTGTGCCCCCTTCCGTATGCTTCTTGCTTGACGGTTATACATTTTCCGGGGAGAAACCGCTGCCCCCCTGCCCCCCACCCTCTTCAACACATCACTCGGATGGGGAATGAAATTTTCTTCCCATTGTGAAGCAACGCACTTAGTGTTCTCTAGCGCCCTTCTTTCCGCTGTCTGATTTTTTTACATCCCTCCCTTCACCCGCGCACGACCCACATGCCCTTCTCACACCCCGGGAACAACCCTGTCCGGTAATCACCCCTTCCTGACCTAACCCCTAGATATATGATTCAGCCACAAACCCGCTATCTCTAAAGACACAGTGCCAACTTTTTTTGGGAATTGCAGAGAGGTGAAGAATTACTGTACATAAAAGAGCTCTCTATTGCAATTTTGACACTCTGTAGGGGGGTGATCATCAACATTTTTCCTTACTACAAATAAACCAAATATAAAATATGGGAAAACGGGAAAACATGAAAAAAGAAAGATGGAAGCGGGGCGAGACATATAATTTGCCTCCCCTCTTCCAGATTTACTTAAAGGCTTGTTCCCGAGTTTTTTTTAGACTGGTGCCAATAACTCAAATATTTTTTAACCAAAAGTTTTGAAAAAATTTGAGTCAATGTGGAATCACACGATGCACAATACTGTGGACGCGTTTTTTTAAATAATGTACCTTCCGCCAGCAAAGAATATAATTTCCTTAATTTTTGCTTATTTTCACGACGAAAAACGTGGTACTTTGGGTAATGAAATCTAAAAAACCGTTCAGTATAATTCTACAAAGAAATTCAGTTACAAATTATAACATATAAATGTCAAAACCGTGCACCGAAATTTTGATATGAGTATTAGGTAGCAATAAAAAAAATATTTTCGAAATCACTGCAAAACTCCGTAACAAGGCCTTAAAGGTTGGCAGCCACCCCATCGCCATTCCCCAACCCTTGTTGACGCGGCACTGTGTAGACATACACCTTAATTAATATTTGGCTAGACAACAAGTCGCTGTCTCTCGCGAGCTGTAGCCACACGAGTGTTCAGACCTTGTAGCTTTCTAACCTAACGATACTGTACTCCGATTAGGCACACAGCAATATCGGAATTTACGTATTGTGTTAAACAGTTGTGTTCAGTATTGTCACCGCGTTATGGGGATCAGTTACTGAATACACTTCTCCAAGCTATGCAGGTTTGCTTTTGTATGACTGGAATTTGTTTATACATACATACGTATAACACAGAATGTCCCGTAATGAAGGTTCGAATAGTTGCAGAGGGTGTAGCATGCATCAAAAGAAGATCTATAGGTCCTATACACATATGTAGGTGGTAAAGGTAATATCTACCTAGTTATGATGTACAACATATATATGCCAAGAACACAGTGTCCCTGAACTAATCGTCACAACAGGTACTCGATGTACAGCCATACAATGCAACGTAGCACTCCACCCTCCGTCGCATGGACTCTCACATTCTTGGAACATCCCTGGTTGTTGCCGGATTGCGTCGCAGGCATGGAACACGCATTCCCTTAGTGTATCCACATCATGTATGGAGGCTGCACAACGACCTATGTGCATAGGACCGATATGTCTTCATGTTTATGCTTACTACACCCTATGTAATTATTGGAACCATTTTACGGGACATTCTGTATATGTACGCACACGCGCGCGCACACACACACGGGCGATTTCTTAAATACGGGGGAGGGACACAGCATGCGTATTCCTCACGATAAATTAAGACAAAAACATGTTATGCACCTTTCGCCTAAACTTAATATTAAGGAAGTAAATGAGCATCTGAATATGAAATTTTGAAACTGTATTTTCCCAAAACATGGGAAACTAGTTGACAAAATAAATTTTTTTTCAGCATTCCTAAATCTATTGGGATCTTCAAAACAACAGCAAATGCTGCTTGTTTCCTTCCTTCCATACGAAAATAGCAGGGGTGGCTACCTTCTAACTGCATAATACTCATATCGTCAGGAATTTCGAACATTTGAAGATGGTTTATTGAGTAAAGTTACCTGGTTAGCAATACAGTTGCTCTTCTTGCTACTGACTTTCAAATTACAAATGAAGAATTATTATATCGTGAGTTATAAACACGTTGTTGAAGTTAAGTGTCTACACCATCGAGAGTGCAGTACAAACAACAAAACACATATGTACGCAACATTGCGTACGTACTATGCTATGCACTGTAGCTTAGGTGTAAAATAAAAACTGTTACTAAACGACGACGTACAGTACAAACAAAAAATAAGTTGGGTTTGTATGCAAACCTACCACATGGAAACAGATGGGTTGAAACACAATTTAAAAATTTAAAATTCAAGCAACAAAAATTTTTGTTTCTATTTGAAAAATTGTAATCTACTCTACAAGTTGAGCAAAAGCCATTGTGTGTTTTATTGTAAAATACAACATTCTGTAGGAATATATTATTTTAAAGTTTCCGATTCTGTAGATACCAAAAATTATCATCTCTAAAAAAAATTATTTTGCATGAAAACGTAAGGCAAATTTTCGTTTGCTATGCACGACAGATTACTGATCCGCAAATTAAAAAATTGAAATTTTTTGTTTGAAATTCACAAATGAAGCGTCGGCTGATTTTTGTCTGTAAGACATTCAGTGGACCCTGTCATCTCATGTCGTAATACCAACGGCATAGTTGTATCGTCACGCCTATACATATTAAAAGGTTGTTAGTCAAGATATTCATATCTGAAAATGACAGCTAAAACACCAATTTTCACAATTTTCCGCCGCTAGAAAACATGCTTAGATTAATGGTGAACCTGAAATGGTTATACACACGTGAAACGTTAAGCCCACATCACGCACGAGTGATGAGCAGTTTTCAGATAATCTTGCAATTACCTGGGAAACAGCTACGTCAATCTTAATGGACTGTATAATGGTGTGATAGGCCAAAACTTGACTTTATAGAAATGGTGACAAACTGAAATATATACACTATGAACCGAATGCTTAGGTGTTTTAATAAATAATATGTGACAGAGAAATATCATATAATGATAATATTGTATAATATGTGAATTATAGGCCGAACTAAACCTTTTATCATGACAAAGTGTCATTAATGGTAAACTCCTAATTTTACTTTAATTTATGGTCTAATCATTCACATACAATTAAGTAGACCTAACAAGTTAAATGGTCTCGTCACTACTGTATATTGATATGTTGAAATACAAAATCAATATCATAAATTATATAAATATACTCAATCATGCATAATTTAAACTGCAACTTCAAGTCTCAATAAGAATAATAAATTTTCCGGGGCGTTATTGTCATTTGCGATCGCAATATCACATCAAATGGTACCATCAATAGAGGTACGTCAATTTCGCAAATACATTCCAGGTCAGGTTGAACGCCAAAAATATATACTTCATAACAACGTGTGTGATTAGCTGGTGGCGGTCACGAAACGCATTTGACTACTGCAAGCCAGTAGTAAATAAGGAAATGATTCGTAGAGCTATCGGTTGTAAGGTTGTAAGCCAATGAATAATCGACTGTATCCAGAGCGTGTACAGGACTGAGCAATCTAGGCTACTGCCAGATGAATCCGCGAAATTGACGTACCTCTAACCATCAATAAATAAGTTTCCAGTTCTCGGAATGAGAGGGAGTGAGCCGACAAGTTCACAGTCAAAAACAGCAGCCTTGTGTTTTGATCACACACGACTCGTACACAGGTCGGCTGTAAATTTTAAAATTACAAATCCATATGAACCTGAAAAATTCGCGATTTCTTTTGTACACAAGCTATAAGTAGAGGCAATAATTTTTGGTGAAAAGAATAATGCAACATTATGTTTCAATGCCTCATGTTCACATCTGCAGCTCTGGTACGTAGTTATTGACAGCGAGCATTCGTGTAGAGGCGTCACTCATTTGACTGTGCCAATGAGAATATCGTCACTGCGACAGTACACGTCTGTGATTTGCGGGTAGATCCCAAATACGTTGAGGGTTAAAAACAGCCAATCACTGACTATTAAGCAGAGCTGCAGATTGAAACAAAATGTTGCATAATTCTTTTCACCAAAAATCATTGCCTCTAGTTATAAGTTACAGAACTATAATATAAGTTCGTGTAACTTTCTCAATTGGATCTTGCTTTATTTGACTCTTCCTAGAGATTGTTGAGCCAATAATAAAGAATCAAGTTAATGGAGGCCAAGTCGTGTTGTTTCACAGTGTCAGCGAGCAACTAATGAACAGCTGTTGTGTGCTTGAATGCACATACAGGGTGTTACAAAAAAGGTAGGCCAAACTTTCAGGAAATATTCCACATACACAAAGAAAGAAAATGTGTGATATGGACATATGACCGGTAACGCTTGGTTACCATGATATAGCTCAGTTTCTTACATCTCGTTAAATATCATCGTAAAAACATTTTTGTAGACACTGTTCCAATTACCCAACGGAATGTTTCGATAGAATGTACGTTACTTCCTAAGATCACCGCCAGGTGGGCGACGTGACGGAAGGTAATCGTGACTGCATTGCGTCTCTTCAACTCACAGTCACGATTACCTTCCGTCAAGTCGCCCACCTGGCGATGAACCTAGGAAGTAAAGTACATCGTAAAGAACAAATCCATTGGGTATTTGGGACATTTTCTGTACAAAGTGTTATTTACGATGACATTTAACGAGATGTAAGGAATTGAGCTCTACCATTGTAACTAAGTCTTTCCGGAAATATGTCCATATCACATGTTTTCTTTCTTTGTGTGTGTGGAATGTTTCCTGAAAGTTTGGCCGTACCTTTTTGTAACATCCTGTATATTCTTGGAGGCTAACCTACTGGTCTGTGAACCCGCGAAATATTCCTGTCTATATAAATTCATGAAGGTACTCGCAATTCCTGCGGGCCGGGACGTGAAATATAGGCGGGAACAACTTACAGTTTATTGAAGCCAAACACGATGACGGAAGGTAAATTGCCTTACCTGGTGACCTTCGCAGGTTCGCAGTTAACTCGTAACATTGGGCAATTCACCTTCAGCTCCGACAGTACTGCGCTGATTCCTGCTAACATCTCGGAAACACGGGGATATTTCTCCTTCCCTGGACACAACTTTCATAAAAATTAATCCTCAAGAATTGTATCAGGTGCATTCCACGCCTCCCCAGTATTTGTAGGTCCGGCCTCGGTGGCAGTCCATAGCGCCACATACTAAATACTAAGGCAGACGTGAAATAACGTGGCGGCTCGTTTGATACGGGCGAGCTTCGCCGCTTATTGGCTGCTCGAGGTTAGTGTTTTTTTTTTTTTTACTCCTGCGTGATACGAGAGATTTACTATTGGCCTGGCTGCCGGCTAGCAGGGCAGCTGCCTTATACAGGTTGGCAGTAGGAGTTTCCGCCATGTTGCTGGCCAGGGAAGCCATTTTGCTGGTGTGTGTGACTTGAGTTTGCCGTCCTACACTCTAAAAAAATAGTTTGTAAATTTACCAAATGTGCGTATAAGAACTCTAATATAATAGGAATGGTAGAAATGTTTCCCAGACATACATGGTAGCACTCCTAAACGTTTTTTATAAAACAGTCAAATGTATACTAAAGTTACCAGACTTGTATTGTAACAAGTGTAAACGTTTGCATATTTACAAGGCGGAAGTATGGTAACTGTACCATACTGCGTATATGTTAATTACTTCCTAAATATTTCAAGAAGTTTTTTTACAGTGGTACCAGCTATTTCATTTCTGTGCTTGTAAATATTCTGTGATCGCGCAGTCAACCTGCCTCAGGTCGCAGTGACTCTCCTCTCCATTGTCAAAGTCTACTCGCCACAAGCTGTGTCTTCAGCACATCTCCCCTCATCCCCTCGGCAATCAAACATACCAGGCGGCACGCGCCGTGCGATCAATACTCTTCCTCCGGCGAGCACATTTAAAGTCGTTTAAAAAAAAAATCACAATTTTAAAACTACACACTAACAGTGTAGAACAGAAAGTAGGTTGGTGGACTAGAATTTGTATCACATTTTAGTCCTTGGAAATTCAACTAATTTAACCAGGTAATTACATGATTTCACGCGTGAAATCTTATTTTTTAAGAGTATTATATTTAATTCAAATATTAACAAAATGGCAACAGATTTAAATTTTATCGGAGCAGAAATAAGTAAATCTTATGTGTACAAGTTAGCTCGCTAAATCCAACAAACAAATCTGACAAACTAGTGTCACAAAGGATCTCTTGGCATCTGTAGATCAGTATTTTGGCGTAGAATACAATCACATTGTTGAAGATGTAATATGCTTGCTATTGGAGTACAATAAGCCAGGAAGTTCAACGTCTTACAGTGCAAGGCCCTCAACTAGTGTCTGTCTTCTTCTTACAGACTTCTCTCAAGGAAGTCAACGTCTGATGATATTTTACTCACTGGAGGCAGTAAAAATGTAATTGATATGGACATCGAGTATGTATATAGATAATTTCCATAAAGAAACTCCATATAAACACACCACGGACCACGCAGTAAATTGGATATGAAAATGTTATATGCAAAATGTTGTACCATGACATTTAACGTGCACAATGTGGCAACATAGCTCTGTAGTTATTCCCCTTTGAGCTCCACAGATATCATTCTTGACATACCTTTTCGTTCTGATCTGCATATTATGGGTGGAGGTTAAAATCCTGAGCAGTCCGAACATGATTGTATATTTACCTGACGTTACATCTATTAAATAACACCCGGACGTAGGCCGCAGAGGGGACTTTCTCCGTGCAGTGTTGCCATATTTTTCTCGTAAAATGTCGTTGTACAACAATCGTCTCCATTTACGCCTAGGATTCGCATAGTGTGCGTATTTTGAATGTTTCTGGACATCGTGTATAGTAAATTATATGGGCGATACTTCTGCTGGTGTTAAGAAAAATTACGTCTTTATGCGCGGAATAGTAAGCTAATGAGCGCGGTGTTGGTGCAGTAGTCTCTTTACTTTAGAAAATTAACACGTGTCCTTATAACTTTACAAGTGGAAGACAAGGAGTTTGACACAACGAATGTTTCGTTATTTCGGTTTTACGGATCTGGTACAGGAACGATAGTTATAAGTACAGTAATCTAAAGAAAAGACGATTCTAACCCTTTTCAGTGTCCAAAAAAATGTTTTTGAAAGCATAGAACCGCTGCTTGAAGTGTATGTTTCTTTTCAGCGTATAAAAATATTGGGAATACATTTTGCAGTTTCACATCAAAGATTGCACGCGTTGTAGATCTGCCTCCGTAAAATCCTATTTTTTTTCTCTTGCTCAGTTTTTGCTTCACAGAAGAAAATTCCTGATGTACGACAAGGGCAGCATGGTATAGACTACTGTATTGGTGCACTAAACTATTATATAAACTTTCCAATAGCACGAGCTTTGCACAGGGTACATTGAAAAGTTTTATATTTTATGTTGTCAATGATAGTCTCCGTCATCTTGTAACATCGTTATACAGTATTGATAAATATTTGTTATTTTCTGGCATTTTCTTGAAGATAAGGAATACACAACTGTAATTCTTGCCTACATATATATATATATATATATATATATATATATATATATATATATATATATATATATATGGCAGAATAAAATTGGCAGAAACAATCTAATAATATAGAAATACGTTGGAACTATCACAGAATGAAAAATCAAAAAGGTCAATTTGAAAGATAGTACTAACAAAATTTGGTAAATGTAGGATGTAAGTTTGTCACTGCTTTCAAACTTGCAGTGCACATATATCAGTAACACGAGTAAGAGAATATTTATCATCGTAACGAGACACTCTTGAAACAATGACGTATTTACGAATTTTTATTTAAGATGTTACACGTTATTACTGTGGTACTTCTGGAGGGGTTACTGGCCTCTCAATTTTTCTGCGACATAATATATTGCTCTGAATTATAGCACTTCAGTTACGGTACGTTTTGTGTACCGTAGTTACGGCACAGTTAGATACCAGAAACGTGCGAAGGCAAATAACGAGGAGACGGAGCAACTACCTGAAAGGGAGAGTCGGCAATATTTCCGGGGTCGTGGGGTGGGCCAGACGACCCCCTTATCTCGGCCGCCGCAAAACTGGCACCCGTGCCTTCCTGTGGCTGTTCGGACTCCCCCCCCCCCCCC
>PNEQ01024947.1:0-12574 GCA_003012365.1 Medauroidea extradentata | reverse complement strand
AAACCCACCGCACATTTTCGCGGGTGGACTTGAGAGGGGGAGATTTTTGTCAGCGTTTAACACTGAACTGCGCCCTATGTGCTCATGTTTACATTAATCGCAGGATTATTTTCATTAAAATTACTAAACATTTTCTATGCAGTTTGATTTAAAATTTTTTAATTGTTTCCCTAAACAATCAACATATACATAATAACGTTCTGCTAATGTCCTTTAAATGGCGTAGTATTAAAACATTAGTTACAATTGCAATAATTTTAATAAATTGCAGGTTTCTCAAGGCCAGTATTAAAAATCATAAGAAACGGATGTTCCTGGACATTCATTTTGTAAAAATTTGCAGGGATTTTTTTCCGGATGACGTAATTTTGTGGCACAACTTCTGCTGCTGAAATGTCGTACTTTCAATTGTTTCGCAAGAGACTACGCGAAGCGAATGCATCATTTTGACAAAATACTTGCTCGTAGAGTTAATAAAAAGTTAATTTGTAATTTCTCTTTTCAGTTTTTTTTTTCTTTTTTTTTTTTCCTGAAGACTTTTGATAAAGTTATTTTGCTTTACCTTCCGCATCTTCTTTTCCGTCACATGAACTAAACGATAAGTTGTAGTTCGTCATTACATTTGCTGTCAGTTGTTGAACAATCTACGTTAAATTATTTCTCTTTTCATCACATTTCCATTTCCTGCTGCATCTACATATTCTCCGATATCTGTCATTTAAAGGTCGAACAGAGTGAATAATATTGTGGATAATACTTTGTCATAAAATCTTCCTTGTTTTATATTTTTCTTTTCCGTTCTCACTTGCCACTTCTTTATCTCGTAAGGCTTCGTTAGAGAAGGCGTCCGCGGTGGCCGAGTGGTTAGAGCAATCGCCTCCCACTAAGGCGATCCGGGTTCGATTCCCGGCGGGGTCGGCCCCCCGGATTTTCGCATGTGGGAAACGTGCCGGACGATGCCGCTGGTCGGTGGGTTTTCTCGGGAATCTCCGATTTCCCCCGCCCATTAATTCCGGTGCTGCTCCATACTCACCTCATGTCACCCCTCACCAGCGCTGAAGACCTCAATGTTAAGCGCTGACTAAAATCTTCCTTGATACAAGTGGAACTGAATGACGCAACCTTGCGCAATACGACAGCCGCATTCGAGGCCAAGAAATAGGACAGTGGAGAGCTGACTTGGGCCTCATACAATCATTCCTGTAAAATGGCGCAAGAATTTGGCCCGTTGTGTTCTGTCACTGTGCAACCTACTAATTACCGTCCTGATATCTGCAGTCCACCCATTAACCTTATTTTCGTTCAATCACCATACAGTAATGGAACGACATGCCTAAAGGGGGTGGGGGAGGTAACCGAGAAGTGTGGACAGGGCTCCGAACCCGAGGAACACGTAGTCGGCAAGCGAGCAGCGACTAAAACATCGCACCTCTCCCTGGGCGGCGAGTGGTCCTGACTTCGGTACTGAGTGAGAGTCCGTTCTCATGTTATCCTTCAAACTTCTCTCTCGCTTGCTATACTCTCTCTCTCTCTCTCTCCTCTGTCTAGTTTCGCCCGAGACCTTCTACTGTGACACAGTATAATAGTTTAGAACCACAAACGTAGAAGTACAGGTCTGAACAATCGTCTTTCTACCAATGTATTTTCCTTGACCTCCTTGTTGTTTGGCTGCAATTCATCAAGTTACCGAGAGTGTTGTACGTCTTTGGCACTGCAATCTGGGTGGTCGGACTCAAACTCCGCCCATTTTTTCCATTCTTTATATTATAAAGTTAAAAAAATATTGCTGGAGCCATGCTTTAGGGTTGTGAGCGAAGGAAGTATTTCATAAATTGATAAAATATACGTTTTGATAAATCGTTTATATTTATAATGTAAACACTGGAAAAAAGTGGCAGGGAAGTGGGAGGAGTTTAAGCCCAACCGCTCTGATTGCAGCGCCAAAGACACACAACACTCTCGGTAACTTGATGAACTGCAGCCAAACAATAAGGGGGTCAAGATTCCAAGCGAGTGTCCAGACCTGTTCTTCTACGGCCGCGTTTAGAACATATCATCTCTCTTATTTCATCATTTAGCCTTCTCCTCTAGTTTAGCCCCTTAACATAAGGAAGTAAAGTATATAGCCTAACACTCTGTTTACAAGTATGTCTTATCAATTATTAGAATGAGTCATGCGCATGTAAGTGTATGAAGGGGCAATTCAATAAAAATGGAAATAATATTAATACAAGGAAGAAATTATTACCTGAGCAGGATGTTATTTCCAGTTGCCGTCGTTTTGTAGCATGAATAATTCGTGCAGAGCCTACGTCTTCCTCCATGTTTGGATTTGCATTAAGTTTCCGTTCCACTTCTTTCTCCCTCGTGGCTTCTCAAGTCCTTCTGCTGCTTACCCCACGAGCCGACGACGTCCCGTCCGCCAGCAAAAAGTTAAGAGGCGGAAATGAAGTTAATTTTTCCGCGAAAGTTTCCTTCCCTGGAACCACTCTTCAATTAACTTTCAACTTCCTTCATTCCGCTTTTCAGTCTCATCTCATATTCCATTCCTTGAAGTATCTGCACCATCTCTATCGTTCTTGAAACAAGCTCTGTTTTTTTTTTCTTTATAGAACTGCGGTTGTCTTACGTAACATAGTCTATCATAACATAAGCATTCTTTAAAAAAATAAAGAAATTACAATAAAGGTACAACACACGGAGATGGGTTCCGATTGGCAGTCATGTGGTCTATACAGAATTAAAAGTGTTGATAATATTGTCACAGCCAAATAATTTTATTGTAGACACATTTTTTTTTTGCTGACCACAATATTTTAGTCGGGAAAACAAATTGTTTTTGTGATCAGAGCAAATAACGATTGGTTGTCTAAACATTTTCAAAATATTTTGTAACCGCCAGAGTTTTTTCGTGTAATTTTGTATACACGGATTGTGACACATTTAATAGTATACTATTTATTTTATATCACGCAGCCATGCTTACTAATCATGAGATACACGACAACTTTTCAATCAAGCAATATTAAAGAATACGTATTACAGAACTCCAATATAAATTCGTGAGTTAAATCACCGACATGATAGAATCCACAGTTCTACGCATAGGGCCTACTTTAGAGTGCGTGGTACATAATTCAACGCTAAAAACATTAATCTATAATTGTAGGTTTCTTGAAGCCAATTTGCGAAAATTAAACAATAGCAATCCTAGACAATAGTTTTAGCCAACATTTTAAACAAAATTGTTTCCAGTGTTACTAACTTCTGAGGCACAATCTCAGGCGCCGAAACCTCGTGCATTTAACTGTGGCGCATGAGATCACGCATAACGAATTAGTAATTCTGGATAAACATTTACTCATAAAGTTGGCAAATATCATTATCTAGGATTGTCATTGTGTATTTTATCCATATTGCGTAGAAAAACGCGTAGAAATCAATTGATGTTTTCAGCGTTTGTTTATCTACTACTGTAATATGTTGAAAACCACGGCATATTACTGTTTAAGGCATGAAACATTTGAACAGTTAAGTAATGGGATATTATTTTTAATTGATTTAATTAATATTGTTCTACATGTCCTATAAGTGTTAACTAGGTTCAAATAGGGTTTTAAATTGTGATTTTAAAGTTTAATGGTTATTTTATGTTATGTATGTTTAGGACTAAAAGGGGAATTATTTATGTTGTATTCAGAATTAGCAACCACCAAGGCGATTTATATCGATTTAATCATGTGTATTCTCTTAGTATCGTTCCGGGACTTGTGTGCTCGGGTGTAACAAGGGAAGAGGAGTTCGAATAGTGATGGTGGTGGAAGAAGACTGAAAAATCCTACCGTACTGCAGGACTGGCAGCGGAATTCCCGTGATGTTTACGGATGGACCGCGCCCGACGACGTGGAATTAAGATTCCGTCGGCCAAAAGCACGTTGTCGATGAACTACCGACGTCAATTTTGGTAAAGTACTGCATATATTTTGTATCTCCAAGAAACTTCGAGCAGAACGTGTCGAACTAGAACCACAAATTTCCTAAATTGCTCTACGAACTAGACGGCGCATTATAATAACAATTAGCAGTTTTCTAATTAATACAGAGCCATGGTGGTTGTGTACTACCGACCAGACATATTTTCATGTTAGTTAAGTACGCCAGTAACACGAAGATTTTATTTTTCATTCATTTCTTTATTTCATACGTTTCTCGTTGACGAGAAAATAAATATGTTTGAAATTCTCTATGTTGCTGCACTTCTTCATTATTTATTTCCTTAGTACAACATTAAACTAATTCAACATTTTTGCACAAGTTTTAATTATAGCTCACTACGTTAAATTACCCTCTGCAAAAGATTTTTATTTATGAATGGCTGCCCAACGTACACTAATTGCCAATACCTTCATGGAATAAAAATAATTTATGACACAGAGCATAAAGTGAGAGAGGTAATACAGTAATATAAACAGAAATATTACATTACGCACTCTTAAGCCCCGCATATTCGTTCATTGTCAGTAGTTCCCATGAGTTGCAGGTGATGGACAAATGGGGTATACATTATAACATTCAGGCCATTGAAATTGCCAAATGTTCCGTTTCCTACCAATTTACTGTTGAATTCATGGACGTACACCATGTGCCGTCCCATATCTGATGCACGATTTCCAACACCACCACTCAATCCCAACGCACAAATTAATCGAACAAATTACTAACTTACAAAATAGGCACAATTTATATCATGCAGAGACTGCAGGAAATATACGAGTAACATGCTGACGTAACTGTAACAAATAGGTACCTAGGGTAGTCATACACGCCACACTTGACGTGGAAACTGCTGGAAAACGAGCAAGGAAATTTTCGTAATTATTTCAGCTTCTTAGACGTGAAGACGAACAAAACAAACATACGTGTTTTCTTACAGAGAGGCGGCAATTGTGAACGCGGGTACACCCGTACACGGCACGTTACCTTCTATTACTACGTTTAGGGCAAAATTTCAATCGAGATTGTACTGTAAACAAGAGCTAAATTGGAGTTAACCTGGACTGAAAACGTAATAATGCGATCTATCGACGACAATACGAAGCAGAGAACAGATGATGAACGAAAAAAAAAAATGTTACTCCAAATAAGACACGTCTTTACGAGAAGTCTTTCTGGTTCTGTTTATGGATTTATAAAAGTTGATTCGCTTTACAAATACTTGCTTTGAGCACTTTATATTTACTTACAACTTGTTCTGGTGTCATTTTTTAACCTAACTGCAACACATAACAACGCAATATGGCGGCAATTAAATCCTGAGCGTTTTCTTTTCAGTCCAGACTGCGTCTACAGTAAAATCTCAATCCGTATACTTCACTCCAGTCCACCTCAACAAGTGTAGTGGATTATCTAGCTTCTTTCCTGATTCAGTCCGCAACAAAGTATTAATAGTCTAATTTCAATCTGGATTCCTCTGTTCACTCCAGCTTCAGTCCGGAATGAAATTTTACCCTAAACAGCCTATATCGGTCTGAGCAACACTCTGCGCTGGCGTGAGTTCTTGTAAATACTCCCCAGAGACTCTGCGTAAGGCCTTGTTACGGAGTTTTGCAGTGATTTCGAAAATATTTTTTTTTATTGCTACCTAATACTCATATCAAAATTTCGCTGCACAGTTTTGACACTTATATGTTATACTTTGTAGCTGAATTTTTTTGTAGAATTATACTGAACGGTTTTTTAGATTTCATTACCCAAAGTACCACGTTTTTCGTCGTGAAAATAAGCAAAAATGAAAGAAATTATTTTTTTTTTTTTGCTGGCGAATGGTATATTATTTTTAACAACGCGTCCACAGTATTGTGCATCGTGTGATTGCACATTGACTCAAATTTTTTCAAAACTTTTGGTTAAAAAATATTTGAGTTATTGGCACCAGTCTGAAAAAAAACTCGGGAACAAGCCCTTAACCTATAGCAGTGACTGCGTCGACTGGCAGGCGACATATATCGATATTTGGTCGAACCGCTGTAGCGACCTAAGGATAGAAATATCGTCGCACGGCGCCCCAGCTCTGTAATAAGTTCTCGCTATTTTGTAGTATACGGCGACGGTTTGCTGTGTGTTCGTAAATATGTTATCTTAACGATACTATACCATACGTGTCCATTGTGAAAATTTACGAAAAGAACATACACTTCAAACGATGACGGAAAGGTAGTATAAAAATATCACGTTAGTTAGAAAAGTCGATTCGGAGTCCTTCATAACTGGTAAGAAGAACACCTTGTTTAACTTGTCTGCAAAACTACTCACGGTATTGTGTAAAACTGCTCTAAGAACACGCAATTGACTTTAACGTAATAATATTTACCAATAAAAATGTGGGGTACATGCACCACTGAAAGTGTCAGTCAAGCGATATATGTACGATACCACTCCACGCCGTTTCAGTGTCATGTCCTAGAGGTGATACCGCACAAGTAGAGCCGTCATCAGTGTCCTTGGCAGCGAGCCTCACTCACACAAACACACGGCCAGTAGGTGTCCAAGTGCGATAAAGTCAAAATTTCATATTTATATGAAATAGTGTTAGTTTTGTAGACGATACTTGCGAGCACAGTTTCCTCTTACGAAACAATTTCAACTCGCATAATTTTCTCCTAACGGTGCGTCAAAGCCAAAATTGGCATGTTCTGTTGCCATGCAAATAGTAAAAACCAATTGACTTACGTAAGTGAAATAATTCTTAGTGAACTAACATGCAACGGGCTACGTAATAAATTATTTTTTAAAAATTCCGTGAACTATTTTTGTATTTAAAAAAATTGCTGAATTTTCAACTTATTTCGGGCACTTTTGAGATTGCTTAAAAAGTTCAAAATATTAAATTTTGGCCATAATTTATTGCATAGCTAATGGAATTTAATATCCAGTGAATTATTTTATTCAAGTAGGTAAGTTGATTTCACTATTTGCATGACAGCAGAACATGCAAATGTTGACTTTGTCACACCGTTACGATAAAACTATGAAAGATAAAATTGTTTTATGAGAGGAAACTGTACTCACAAGTATCGCCTACAAAACTAACACTATTTCATATAAATATAAAATTATGAATTTATCGCACTTGAACACCCTTAAGGGTGTCGCCTACCCCAGAGCCCTAGAGAGCGCAAGGCTAGGGATTTGTATCTTACATTTGGTTAGGTGGGGCACAAGTCACCTGTATTTAGTAGTTTTCCAGAGAATAGTTGTTTGTACATCATGTATCTTGCTCAAAGTGCATTTAACCTAATTCTTATTCCCCCTACTGCAAAGGGACGTACTTTCCTTTTGGAGATGCACTCAGATGGACGGTAAGAAGTAGCTAGGTCTTTACCTTATTTTTAGTTAAGTAATACGGCAGCAGAATTTGTCAGAGGATTTAAAAAAACCATGTATATTAATGTTTACAACCTACAAAAATTCTGCTCTTCGTCAGCTTTACGCATGTTTTAGTATCATATCGAAAAAAATATCTTTCTTTCGTTTATTGTAAAGTTTCAAAAACATTTTTTTGAAACTAAAATTCTCTACAAAAAAATGCTTTACGAAACACAACAAATTTCACATTGTACCTGCAGTATGTAACATAGCTTTGTTCTTTTTTTTTTTTTTTTACATATGGTAATAAATTTCAATTCCATTTTATTTAAAAGCTTGGATAAAGTTAAAGTAATAATTGATCTATGAACATAGTAGCCCCGTACCAGAACAAGCTGTGTTGTGTTATGTTTATTTTATGTGTGTAAGATATAGTGAGCATGTAAAAGCAATGAACAAGCGACGGAGTTTTATTGGAAACTGAAGTCCGATAAGAAGGAAAATGGAAGTTTTTTTTTTGTCATCCAAAAGAAACTTGGGGTCCAGATAGAAACTGAAATCCCTGGTAAGACATATTTTGACTACTATTCCTCCATAGTATGATTATTGGAAAGTTCAGCTCGACCATGGCTTATTCTGTCACGGCTAAATTAGTTCCATGTTTATCGGCTTACAAATTTTACCTCTTGTCATTCTTTGCTGAGTTTGTATAAGTTGCTAACACACACACACACATTTCAAAGTTGTAAAGATAATTCTTGGACATGGCGAACCTAAACAGACGAAAACTTTATCAGTTGCACTAATCACTATAGAAAACAGAATGTGCATATCCTTTTTATTTCAAAAGTTATGTCATTTCAAAGTTTAAAGATAATTCTTGGACATTCTGTATATACTTTTTTTTACTGACGCTTACAAACAGTTTGTTTCTTTGTAATAATCAGTATTACAATTTATGAACTTGACTGAAATATCTAAGTATGAACCCTTTCGAACTCGAGTCTAATAAACTCACATGTGTAAAATGTGTTATTATGGAGAAAAACAAATTACACACTATTTCACAAGTACTAACAAATTTCAATGTGGCATTTATTTAACCTTAACACTTCGCATGATAACAACACCGGCAAAATAATTACTTAATGGTGATCGTTTTCGACGTTCGGGTCATCCATTAAAACATATTTGACCCAAGAAGAACAATAATCCTTCGTAGTCACGTAAGAATCTTCTTGTAAGTCATCCTCAGAAACTAAACATGTTTTCATACTTTCCCTGTCCAAACGCAAAATTTTTTTGTGAGTTTTCTATTTATATTTGCTGTGTCCTTCCTTCTCTAGCAACGCAAAATCCATACATTATTTTAGAGATCCATTACAAACGACGGACGGTTGTAGGAAATTAATTTTTGGTCAAGTTGCATAAACAAGTTTGCGTATCTTTTTAAGTTTTTCGCATTTTATTAAAAAATGTGAAATACTTGCAGATATCTACGGTGATAGCCTTTAAAAAAATCGTGAACGATAAAAAATATATCGTTTCGTGTACGGTTACTGATCTTCAAACACAACGAAAAATTTATTTCTTCTTCTAGCCCTTCTTTTTCTTATAAATAAAACAATAACAAAAACAATATCATAGGTAATATGAATGCAAGGAAAACGAATTTTTTATACCGTGAATGCTTCATCGCTGAAGCTGGTGTTATCGTTTCATTGTATATTTTACTCGTAATATGTACGTGTTTACAGAAGGAAATATAAACACAGTCCAGGGAGTAATAGCGTAAACCAGAATTGTAAATGTTTGTTCATCTGTTAAATCGAAAACGTACCTATCAAAGCTGTCGCAAATCAACAGCATAAATGGTTTGTGATAGTTTAACTTGGTATCGTTACTGCGTAAAAAAACAAAACATTATTACTCTGAGTCACTTCATAAACTAAAATCGAGAAATGTAAGACTTAAGGTGAATAAAAAACTGAATTTGTGTAAATATTATAAACAATACGATTAAAATAAGAGTCTTTATATCATCTGGGAGTGAAGCCATATAAATAATGTCCCAGCAGACATCACAACAAAATCAGTACTAATTATTCCTTCCCATCTTTTTTTTTAGTATCATTTATGTTTACACTGTCTTAACAAAATATAGTGCTACGTACACTCTTAATTCTAATCAATGAAATTTTAACAGTTTCAATGTGTTTCAATGCTTTATGTTTCACGAGTAAATATCTTGTTTTGTCAATGTAGACTAACAAAAAAAATATTGGTTAACAGGATGAATAAGTAATTATATTTTACTATTTAATCGGTACAGATTCAACTATTTAATCTGCAGTTTGAAAATTACAGTTTAAATCAGTACTTAAAATGTAATTTCAACAATTTCACATGATTTTATACGTGTAATAAACTGTGTATAGGCTGTTCACTTTAAACTGAGCACTTGAAACACTTATAGTAAGCAAAAACTCTAATTGTGGCTAAATGTGTAATGTTTTGAGAGTGCTAGAATATTTACACCGATTTTTAAGTACATAGAAGTTTTCAAATTGTAAAAAAGTAATGATGGCTGCAAAACGACTGAAAAAAAAAGTAAGCAGTGCTCACTTTATCGTGAACAGTCTATACCACCATTTCCAAAGCAAGTATGTTGTTAGTTTTTGTTTGACTGTTTAAAATTCTAACTAAATACTGTGAAAATATAAACAATATGTCTATGTTTCAAGCATGCCCTGAAAGCAATTCTTTTAGGCTAATGATGACATACAGATAATTTTAAAAACAAAGACGCTCAAAAACTTTTATGTCAAAATGCTGACAATTCGAGCTCGTCTTGATATTCAGCTAAAATGTGTACATGTTACCTTTATCGTTTGCAAGATACTAAACTATGAAGTGGAAAAAAATAATTTCACTGTATCACAATAGACTTCACATAAGTCCGTTATACTGCAAACGTAAAATGTGATTGCTTAATTGCTCCATTTAATATAAAGTGAATTACCTGTTTTGATAAAATACTCTCAAATATTTAATAATATTTACAGCAGATCTGCACAGTACTGAGAAGTATTGTTGTTCAGTTATTGTCGATGTGCTTTGAAATGTTCAGTTTCGCTCTGTAGCTCTCTGTGAAGTTACGCTGCTTTGAAAAAGAAATGACAGGTCTTGGTTTTGATTCCCGCATGTATCTTTTTGTTTTTCGATTGTTATTTTTATTGAGCTTAGGATATAGTTAAAAATACAACTGAATTACGTCCCACGTACAATTATGCCTTTTTTAAATTTAGGTAAAACAAAATCAGTTTTTTTTTTTTTCAATTACCAAAATTTTTTTACTCAATCTGTGAGTTTATTTCGCTGATGCAATGAGCAGTTTCCCTCCAGTTTTTTTTATGGAGCAGGTTCAACAATTTGTATTTGTGGTAAATCACTGGGAATTTGTGAACATTCACAACTTCCTGTTTAGAGTATAACACTAATATTTTCAATTCAAACTTCCATGTGTGGTCTCCTGTCAGTCTGTACTAATTGTTTTACCATAAACTCATGTTCAGTTTTGGTTTTTCCTTATTATCTTTATTTTGACTCCAGTAGGTAATGTCACTTTAAAAAGACTGATTGAGTAACGGTAATAATAATTTTCAATTTTTATATATGAGGACACCAAAAGTTAAAATTTCTTTGTGTGTTCGAGTCAGTTACGTTATTAAATAGTTTTGTTTTAAGTGCTAGCTAACAATTAAATGCCGAATTAAAATATGACCGTAATAATTAACAAATTAAGAAACTTTATCTCTTACCTGCGAAATCGCCATTGAAAAGTGGTAGCTCGTAAAGCTTAACAGTTGGTTTATAAAGTGAATTACTTTAGAACAGTTTCGCCAATACAATTTTATTTTTAAAAGAAACGCAGTCATAATCCTTGATAAATTTCGTAATTGTAAAAATAATGCCATGTCGTTGACTATCAGTTTGCTGTAGAAATTACAGATGATTTTAAATTGACTTTATTCCGATACAATATATGGCTACGGTGAATTACCATGATGCTATCGTAATAAAAATACCTACTAACTAATTTTGGAGGAAAAAATATCTGCTTTAATTCAAAATGACGGAGTAGGTTCCACATTTAGTTTAGGTCTCTCGTATCGTGCTGAATATTCAATTTATTAATCATGGTATTTTGAACTGAAACTACAAAAATTATTGTAGCGCTATAAAATTAAGCAAATCTCTTCTGATTTAGTCACCATATTTACACTCGCTTTAGCTTAAGACTCTGAAATTAAGAATATTTATTTACGACTTATCTAAATATTATACCATTATCAAAATTATTCGTTACTTGTTATGAATAATGATTTCGTTGCCAGGTAGTGTGTTATCAATTAGATAGCTCTTAATTACACATGAATTTTCAGAAAGTGTTAGCAAACAGCCAAAATTATCCCTTAAGTTCCATGGTTAGTTTACAGCCCATTGCTAAAATAAAATTTACAGTAAAATTGGTTAAATATTAGTGTAAAGAATTACTTTAAAAATGTTACAAATTGTTATCTATATATATATAAAAATGAAAGGTGACTGATTGACTGACTGACTGACTGACATATAAAACTGCAGCCCAAACCATTGGACCTAGAATCGTGAAATTTTTTGTGGGGTTTCCCCTCAGGTCGTAGGCGAGCACTAAGAAGGGATTTTTCGAAATTCGACCTCTAAGGGGGTGAAAAGGGGTGAAATGTGTTTCCGAAGAAACGTCGATAGAGCTCGAACCCGACGGCCTATCATCGTGATTTTTACTTTAATAGGACACTCGTAAAAATGCATATTGGCCAATTTAAGGATTTTTCGAAGTTCAACATTTAAGGGGCTGAAAAGACGTTAAATGTGTTTCCAATCAACTATCGATATCTATCGAACCCTTCGGGATAGAGAGTTGATATTCACTTCAAAATATTGCTTACGTAAATACCCAAAAAGCAATTTTACGTTTTTTTGAAATTCGACCCCCAGGCAGTAAAAAGGGGCAAAATGTGTTTTTAATGAATCGTCTTTATCTTTGAAACACAATTGGCTATCGTCGTGATTTTAACTTTAATTGGTTACTTTTACAAATGTCTATGGCAGGACTCAAAATCGTTTCGAAATTCTTTATTTAAAGGGGTGAAAATACGTGAAATGT
>PNEQ01024946.1:110396-147117 GCA_003012365.1 Medauroidea extradentata | reverse complement strand
ATTTTTTTGAAATTTTCGAAATTTTGGAAAATTTTGGTAATTTGACACTCAAGGTCAAGGTTAAAGGTCAAGGTCAAGGTCACGGTCATCCAACATGGCGGTCGGGGCCGTGACGTCACAACATGGCGGGTGGTGCCTCACTTGGGCGGGTGCCTCACTCCGGCTCCATGTCCCAGAAGGAACTAAATCTATCTACTCACTGACCACGAAGAAGTATTACAAGTGTGCTATGAGCACGGAAACACAATGGTGCAAAATTATTTTACCAAAAATCAGTGGCTATCATAGTTTTATGCCGTGTGTGAGTGTTTTATAGGGTTTATTAACGTCCCTCGGTTTTCTGCCGTCAGGCTTAATAGGAGATGGCTTACAATAAGTAAACGACACAAACATCCATGCCCGTGCTGGGATTCGAACCCAGGACTCTCGCATCGTAGGACAGCATGCTATCTACCATGCTACGGAGGCCGACTGCATAAGTGTTGAGACATGAATCAGAGTATAAGATCTTGAAGGCCTGCGATATTAATTAGTATCTGAAAAATAAAGCTTATGTTGATTGGTTAATTCTATAAAAATATATGCCTCTTACACAGGCGACAGGTATTTCTCACATGAAAGTTTGGTGACATGTATACTTACAAGACGAGTTCTCTAGTTGCTGTATTTGCTGAAGAATCACAACAATCCAGAGGTTTGGTAACTCAGTTGATAATTGTTTGATCCAGGCTCTTGGCAGTGACGTACAATAAACGTTTAAAGAGGTCCAGTTTCAAAGAACACGATCCTATTATCATGAGCGTTTAAATGAACGTATTTATTTTAATTACAAAGTAGACCATTAGATGACTTTTTAAAAGGAAATCTGTCTACTTATCGTTTTATTTTTAACGTTCCCTTTTGTATCAAATGTATTGCTCCAACCAATTCTAGTAAATATATATTTAAATTCAATGAACCAATAAATTTGCTTGAAGATAATTGTTTTAGTTCAGCATTTCGAGTTTATTTTCAACCGTTACTAAAAGTGTATTGTTTGAATTGAAGTCCCATTATTTTGTACTGTACTTCAAGAGGAATCATGTCTCAAATTACATAATACGTTCAAGTGATATTATGAAAGCTGTGAATATTGCAGTTTATAAAGCAAATATAAAGTGCATCGCATTGGCTCACTGTCAGTCCCTCGGGAATTAGCAGGGTTAAATTTATGTTCCTGCCAACATAAACAAAGACAAACTACTATAACATTTTGTAAGACACAATCATACAAGATGGAATACCTCTGTGATTGCCTTGCGTGTCTCGTGTAGGTCCCGTCTGTGATGCAGCTGGCTTATCACGCTTGCGTGAAAGAAATATTTATTTATTCACATGAATTGAATGTAAATAATACGTACGTATTTTAAATTTGTAAACGAGTAACTAGGAAAATGTGATTAAGGAAAAAAACGCCAAGATGAACGACGGAAAAAAAGTTTGCTTTTCAAGTCACAACTAAGGGAATATTGCTCAAAAGCGTTTTAAAACATGATATAGAGTGTACGTGAAAAGTTTTATTACTTGCGCTATTAGACATTTATTTTTAGTAAAAACACGTTTAAATGAACTTAGATAAGATAACTTGATTTAAGAGCTTGAACCGAACTGGAGCCAAATAAAGCAAGTTTGAATCTTAGAAGTTTATTTCTGAAGTGAAAATTTGAACTTTAGAAATTTTACTTTAAAACAGGGACTTGCATTTCACTGGTTCTAGGTGTACATCGAATTTGAATAAGTTTCTCGGAGCCCACTGTAGTAAGGAAGTCTTGTGGGCTGTGAGATTTTTGACAGTAGTCTTATATCTTCAAGCCAAAAATCAAGGCATCCTTTGTCTTCTGGATATTCTGTGCTTTTGGTAATTTTTTCGTCTCGAGTGGACTCCAAGAAATCCCGTAGAAAGGTACTTTACAAGCGAGCATTGCCGTTACTTATTTGTACTGTGGCATGCAAAGCGAGTGCACCGTTGACAGCTGTCCCGAAGTTGTCACAGCAGCAGCGAAGTGTCTCAGGGACGACCAGCAGCTGTTGGTGATCGATTGTGGCTGGGCTGGTCGATTCCCGAGCCGATATCGGCGGGGGAACGGCTGTAGCCCCGAGGGCCGGCCCCATTTGACTATTGAACCGTCGAGAGCGCCTTGCAGTTCGGCCGCGAGGCGCGCTCCAGTCACACCCCCGCGTCCAAGAGTGGGTGGGGAGAGGAGGGGGTGAGGACTTGGAGGGGTGGTGGGTTTGCCATGTGGGAGGGGGTGTAGGGGAGGGGAGACGGCGCGGAGTCGAACTGAGAGAGCGGGCGCCCTCCAAACCAGTCAGTTCGCCTTGAGTGTTGCCTACCGCGGCAGGGGCTGTCCAATATCTTGGGCGGCCGAACGGTTATCTCCGAGGGCTCTAAAGTCTCTTCCATCTGCCGGGACAACTTACTTCTCACGAATACAGTCGTCCTTGAACATGTGTCGTTGAAACAGGTAAAACCCCATAATATCCTGTTGCTAGGAAACGCCATAACAGAGACCAGCATACGGTTGGTTGAACTAACACCTTCGGCCCCGCGTGCTGTTTACCGGCGTGTGAGTCGTGGGTTCGCGTCCACATGGACACACGACCACGTTCTCGGCTTAACGACCACGTCTGTTGTTTCTAGTCGAGCTTACGTTTTCGTAACACTGTTGCGCGGGACTTCTCAGTAGTATCGAAACTGCTGGCATAGTTCTCCAATCCTTCCCTGTAGAAGACGATTTTGAGGTAAGTGACTAAAGATTGAAAATAACTTAAGTAAATTAGCCTATATAATTTCCCGCATACATTTGGTACAAATTACTGACAAGATAAAATATTGTAAACTCTATACAGTATGATCAAATCTTTTTTGTAGTCGCCTAAACTTACGCATATTACTTAGCACAGTTGAGAGACGAACGAGTGTAGTAATATAATTTACATCATGGCACAATATTTGGTGGACATTAATAAGAAATGAATTAATTTTAAATAATACAAAGGAAAGAAAAAATTACATAGAATGCATTAAACAAATATACATCGTCTACAGTCATGTGACACTACTTAAAAGTGTTTACGATAAATTCAGTGATTGATAGTGTTAATTGAAAAAAAATATTATTCAGCTGAATTTAATTACTGGCGAAAATCGAACGAACAGATTTGCAGCAGTATATGCCTTGTGTAATTGGGAGTAACGAAAATGCCGAATGTTTTCAATTATTGAAGATAGTGCAATTTTCTAGGTTACTTGGATCTCACTGGTAGAATTATCTGTTGTGTATTTGTCACAGCTTACGAGCTAAGCTTAAGATAAAGTGATTTTGTTCGACTTATTTGAACTCAGTGCAGTTTTTTTTAATGTTGGCTTTAATGAACAACTTTTCCATGTGCATTTTATTAAATATGAATTACCGTTAACGAAAATGTAATGTTATAATCATTATATGTAATATTAAATTAGCATGATAATAATAATTGCAACACTCGAACCCACAGTTAGTGAATTTAATCTTCATTTGTTTGCTCCCAACTATGGTAAACACGATAATTACATATAAGAAGGGACAGAAAATGTTCGAGAAAATATTTTTACGCACATTTGTTTCAATGCTTTACGGGAACATCTGCAGCTACTTCATGGTGATTGGCAGTGTATATCTATGCAGGAACGCCTCTCATTCGACTGTGCCAATAAGAATAAGGTAAACACAACTGCAAACACCACATGTCTGACACTTGCTGGTAGAACCCCGAAGCGCTATAAGTTAATAACATCAAATCGCTGAATATGAAATTGAGCTGCATATGTGCACTAATATGCTCCATTTCATATACGTTTGTATAAATTTGACAGCAACTTATGGGCAATAATTTGTAATATTTTGTGATTCGTGGCACTACACAAGGCAATCTTCATAGTACAAATGCTGAAATGAACATCTCAGGTTCATTTTAGAGCTAAAAAATGTCTTGCACTGCGCAAAAAATCACCAAATATTAAAAATTATTGCCCACAAGTTGCTGTAAAATTTATCCAAACTTCTATGAAACAGAGTATACATAGAAACAAGTTGGTGAATATTTACGTGAAAATTTTCGGTACCTTCATATAAGTAAGTCAAGAGTAATAAAATGTTGTAAATTTTAGTTTTACAAAAGAAAGTAGCTAATAGGCTACATATTTTCATGAGATGCATGTGTATAAAATTTTTACTACTACCGTTTAAAATGTACACATAGTCACACATCAAATTCTTTGACACAGGATATGAGTTTTGGTTACCATGTAGGACTGCTGATTCTCATAACTGTACCATGAACATATCTATTGACTACTGAACTTTTAATGAGCAGATGTGGCGGCTCGTAGGTGGTTGTCAGGTAGGACACAAGTTGAAGAGAACTGTATAGGGTTGTGCTCTAGTTGACGCTACATCCACTGACACGCTGATATGTAGGTGCCGCTTATTACTGACTGGTCACAACACAATAAGTAGCCAGTATATATTACATGGTCGTTGGTATACGGTGGCGCGTTCACATGAGTGTGCAGTTCTCGGCAACTTGTGCACTACCTGCCAACAACCCTCGAACCACCACTGGTCAGCACCAATTAATTAGCGGCAGCTGCAGACAAGTGTGTCAGTAGCTGTAGTGTCAACCAGTACACATGTACAGTTCTAGACAAAGTCATCCCTGCTTGGCAACAACTCCCAGGCCGCTATTGGTTTTTGGCTATGATCTTTGGAAACTATATTGGCAAAGACAAACTGCAATTTCTGAGCACTTCCAAATGCTCACTTTATGGTATAATTTAACTGAGAATAAAAATTACATCTATATCACTTCCTAATATACTTAAAATTGTCTGCCATAAACAATTTTCAAATCTTTTAATCGGGTAGGAAAAGAGCCGTGATAAACCGTACCCATTAAAACTGTTTGTGGAATGGTTAAGACAAATAAGAATATTGTGTAAGACAGAAAACGACGATACAAAATTACTTGAACAACATCCGTACTCTTTTTTAAGCAACGTATTTCTTTGTTCATCATCACCTGTACGCTTTGTAATAGCTCTTACACTTCACACACGTTTCATAAATACTACTTCACGCTGTAATAATATAAACATTACTGAATGCTGTAGTGTAACGCACAGCTGTCTAGGAGAGAGGGTTGGGCTAAAATATATCAATGACTTCTTGTCAGAAAAGCGTGTTGTCAACAGATTAACAGATTTGAGCTGACTTCAATTTACGAACTCACTAATTGTAACAAATGATAATTTCGGACCGCCCTAAACCTACTATGGCTTCGTCAACAAGTTTGTAGCTACTTAGAAGCGAAATTGCATTGATGTTTCTTCGTACTCTAACGATTTTTGGCTGCTCGAGGCTTGTCTCTTGGTAGGGTCGTGAACTTTTCGCAGAATGAATACTGCCCCAGTTTGTTTCAGGGCTATATCTGCAAATCTGTAGCTCCGCTTCGGGGTTATTCGCAACGTGTCTTTGTCAAGTGACATCTCTCATTTGACTGCGCCAGTCAACTGAAGGTTTGTGCTTCACCACGCGTCTGTGATTTACGGGTAGAACTTCATGGTACGTGAGAGTTAAACTATCTAGTCATTGGTAGAGATGGTGAAATTTCGCGAATTAAAATACCAGCATGTTAGAATCTAATATCCTATACATACTCCAGCCCTGTCTGTTCCTTCATTGCCTGCCGTTCCACTGAGCAGCAGCTAGTGGACAAATGGTCGGGACTTGAATATGCATAAGATAGTTGATTCTAACATGCAGGTCATTGAATTCGTGAAATTTTACAATCTCTAATCATTAGAGACGATGGTTAGAGATGATGGTTTATCGCGGGGAAACTTGACTATTTGCTAAGCTTAAACGTACGTTCAGCTTATCAAAAGATTACTGGCTTTTCCTTGTACGCGAAGCTACTGCCCTATTTGACTAAGCCAATAAGAATACCGCTATTTTAATATTTGATGCACGTTATTGGTCTATAGACAGCTACGTTGTGTCAGTGTTTTCAAGGCTATGTTAGCACAAAACATTTTCGCGATATTCCATCATCTCTAACGATGGTTTATCGCGGAAAAACTTGCCTGTTTCCGGTGTTTCAACGTACGTTCAGCTTGTGAAACAATTACTGGCTATCGCTTTTGCTTAGAGCTATTGCCCTATTTGACTGGGCCAATAAGAATCCTGCTACTGTAATAATTGATGTATGTTACTAGTCTGCAGACAGCTACGTTACGTCAGACGTATAACACCCAATCATACATGTCGCAAAATGCTGCATGTTTCTGCAGCGTTTTCAAGGGCATAGTGACACATTTTTTACGATTTACCATCATTAGAGATATCGCGAAAATGTTTTGTGCAAACATACCCTTGAAAACGCTGTAGTTTCTTGCAAAATGTATGATTGGATGATGCACATCTTACACAAAACGTATCTGTCTGCAGACCAATGACAGGCATGAAATATTACAATAGCGGAATTCTTATTGGCCTAGTCAAATAGGGCAATAGCTCCTCGTACAAGCGAAAGCCAGTAATCTTTTCATAAGCTGAACTTGCGTTGAAGTCCAGCAGATAGTCAAGTTTTCCCGCAGTAAACTATTATCTCCAACTGTCATCTCTAACAATATGATACCACATTAACTTAACGAGGTAGCACACTAGTAACATGCTGGGTTTGCGTTTGAAATGTCATGGATTTGATTCCCTATCTGACCGTCTTGATTAAAGATTTCAATGGCTTTCTGACAGGGAAGCAAATGCTGGAATATTTCCTAGAGGAGTTCAACTGATGACACTCGAAATGTGTATGTCTCATGCCAACCCCCTCAGGAATCAAATTTTTATTTCTGGGAAACTGTTAAACGTTACGCCTACGTATTTATTGCAGCTAGGAAGAGAACGCATACTTAAATAAAATACCATGGTCACGTTCTTACAGTTGCATGTTTTTCTTCTCAGTAAGCAGACCATGTAATTTTAATAAATTGATAATTTAAACTTTTGATCACAGATCAATTAGAAATTATTGTAACTAACTAAACCAACGCATTGTAGAAAATTAACGAAAGATCGAAATGAAAATTGCCAATTTATTACTGTCCAATGCTAGTCGATATTGTACTGGTCACTAATGATATAAAACCAAAGTAAATAACCTACAATTGGCAAGTGGCAAACATAGGCAAACATATAAACAATAGGAATGTTACCAAATTTTAAATTTTTAAATTTTTTTTTAAAGTACGTTAATTTAATGAATAACGGTATCACATGTTCTTTAATTGCGTCCGTATAAACCCGAAGAAAAACGTAAATAGAAAGAGCGTTTATTTTAGCCGAGTTAAAACTAGTGCCGCCATTTTAATGTCCCTGTGACGTCATTGGACTTGTTATTGTATACCTGTTTATTCTTAACTCTACAGAAACTTATGTTCAGTTCGTGAAATCGGGTTAAACCCAGTTGTTTGTGTAGTAAGAACGGGAATGGTTGGTACTCCGAATAGTTATAAGAGCCTTTCTGCAGCAATGTAATCATAAAATAAATCAGATCTTTTAAGTTAAAAAGTTGCGACCAAATCTCGATATTTGTTATATATATACTGTGTTTTTTGCTATTCCACTGCGTGGCCACCCCGCTTAGCCAGTAGCCGAATACTGTGATTGGCCGTTAGAAAAGTGGGCGGGGTTTGCTAAATGTTCCGTAGAAAGCAGCACTGCTGCAGGCAGTTCTCACTGTCACACACAAGAAAAATAACAATAATTGAGAAGTAAAGTTGATTTTTAATAGATAAATTAATGTGCTATATTATTTTCCCGACTTGCACAATCGGAACGCTTGATCACCAGTCTGTAAGAGCCAGCAGGTTTGCTTAAACACATTCGAAGTGTTAGCTCGGTAGGTTAAATTTTTGGAGCATGCGACCGTCATACGTGACTTTAAACCAAGATGTATTATTCTTGAGCGGATTTTACACAGTAAAATGTATTCGTAGTATGTTATCATCACTCCGGAATTTGAATTAAACTGACATAAACTAAAACCTACCACTAATATGTCACAGTGTGTGAGAGCTACCTTGCTATCTTAACTCCTCTCAACTCACTCAGTACCAGTGAAATCTTCGGTATTAACTAAGAAAATCTTTTACTGAAACGGTGCATGCATTGGCAAGTGAATTTTATGAGTTAGCTTTTAAGTAACCTGGTTCATTCAATGTGCCCAGTTTTTCAAGTCTGTGTAAGATTACAAAACCTATTATAATGCCCGGCGGGCGGGCAGCAAACGAAAACAAATGTGTAGTTTCGTTATACACATGTCAGTCAATAAGAACTTGTTTTCTGTGTTTACTGTGGCGTTTGAAAATACAGCATTTTCAAAGGTCAATAATTTGAAAATTAAAATACGCACGGAATTATTACTTCATGTGGCTACGTTTGATGCGAAAAAATTTCGGAATAATCATGTAAATAATAAATAGTTTTTCTAGGAACCACCCTCATATCACAAATAATTCGATCAGTGAGGAACAAGAAAATAAATGAACACAAACGAATACCCAGGCATTAAAAAAACCAAGAAATAAATAACTCATATAGTGTCACAAAAGGAAATCCGTCAGTAAGTTCGAAACAACAGAAACATAATAATTAATACAAAAAAAAAACATAGGACATACCGAACGACAAAAAAAATGGAAGTAGACGACACAGCAGAAACACTGACAATTTGATGAAAGCGAACAAATTCAAATAGCATAGTAACCGTGGACAGAAAAAAATATGGAAACACATACGAACTCAATGGACTCCATGCAACAAAACAAATTTCGACGTTTCGGAGACTGCTGTCTGTCCCCGTATTTAGGCACATACACAGACCTAGGAACAACTGCAGACTGAGCATGGGCGAATCTTTTTTTGTAGTGCTCCTCCTCGCAGCACAAGGTGATCCCCGACCCGCCAGCTGGCTTGGGGGGACCTCCCAGATAAATGAGGGTGTTCTAGGGGGAGGACATAGTGCGTTCCAGCCGACGAGGCTATACACTAATCGTATTAATGTGAAATTGTTAACCGTGCATTTTCCGTCTGGCTCAGTTAAGAGTAGGAGGGAGACGCCGTGGCCCGCTGTGCGTCAAGCGCTAGGGAGAGACTGCAAGAGCCGGTGGATTTCGTCCCTTGCAGCCTTTTGAAGTTACGATGTGGGAAGCAGCAGTAAACCAGCGTCAACACTGGAGGAAACCTGCTGCCGGCAATAATATGTTGACGACACCCAACCCAGAAGGTGAAGGGACCGTGATTGCAGTAAATGTGAAGCACCTTCCAACCGGCTTAGAGGAGGCTTATGTTGCTTCTGTGGCAGTGCTGTAGCAACTGTCACCAGAGCTTGTTGGCGCATCCTAGGTCGTTGATTCAGTCGAGCAGATATCTCATCCCTCGTTGAGCAGACAGAACCTTTCACAGATAACCAGCCGCCTTGGAGTAGTTGTAGCGTTGTGATGAAAAACTGTAACAGCAGTTCGTTCATAGTTGCCGCAGCATGACTGGCACCTACGTCCAGTAAAATCCCTCGCAGACTTCAGGTCCACCCACTCGTCTTACTACAACGACCCAGGATGACACTTCAACGACTCCCGCCAGTTGGTCCGCGGGCTGGTATTGGTTATTCCCAGCCATCCCAATCCGCCACCCGGGGACGCGTCGTGTCGAAGATGGTCACTGCACCTGGAACTCCTTATGTGCACACCCCGACAGTAAGCCACGCTGTTGCATCCTGCCAGTGGACTCGCCACACTTTGCCCCATTGGCACCTCGGGATCCCTCCAGCCGACAGGTCACTTGGCGCGCGTCCCGATGAGATGTGCACAGTCCGGAGTCCAGCACGACTGGGAGACAAGGAGATTATATACTCTGTACCCCGCTTCTTTCCCAGAAAATAGGATTGAGCCAAACCCTCATTGGCTGCGCAGGAAAGAGTAATAACAACAGACTCTTATCTGCGCAGCCACTGTGCTGTTAATTGTCTATGGTGCTTACGATAGGCCAAAATTGACGTGATGCCTGTTGAATAGTGCTGTTAAGGTATAATTCATCACAAAAATGTCAGCTAACTTTCTCGATCAGAAAGTTAGGGTAAGTGTATCCGATCTTCATCAGAATTGGCTTTATCTAATGGAAACATTTGAATACAAGCTATATTCATTGGTTGGAGGTTACTGTGATCTTAGTCATACCCTATGTTACATAAACTAGAAGCAAACTGCAACGAGTAACAGTATAGCTAGGTATTCGCAACTACAAATTTGATTATCTAACTTAAACTCTAATAGCTTTTCGCTGAGTAAATCACGAAATTTTCCGATTCTAGATTTGATTCTTCGAATTATCTTACTCTGTACAAAGGAGATAACAATCGCCAGACAAAAACGAAATTGGATTTTTGATGAAATCACCAAAATATGGCAAAAATTACAAATACTACTCCAAAGTACGTTTTTTGAGAATGCACGAACGCATTCACTTAATTTTTTATCAGTTACATAGCTTACTTAGTTTTTGTATGCAGGCGCGACAGTTGTTATAATAGTGGACAACTATAAGTCCTTCCAAGAATCCCTTTACTGAACTGATCTAACACATACTTCCAAAGTCCTTACGCTGGTAGGAAACTGGCATTCTTCTCAAGTTTGGCAAGTAATATTCCACGCGCCCATCTGTAACTTTCCAGAGAATGTGCAGAATTCCGATTTAAAATTTTACTAACGACAACGAGTAGTTTTCAAGTTTGTTACGCCTCCGGGCCAGTTTTCGTATCGTTTCCTCTTCAGTGATTCTTTCCAGAAACATTGGTTTACTTTAATATTTCTCAAACTTTTGAAAATTCTTGTAATAAAATAAAAGTTTCAAAGGAAAAATTCTAAAATGCAGTAAAGAAAAATAGACCACAAAAGAGAAACTGATACGACCTGTTGGACTGCCTACTTACAAACTTCGAATTCAATAATAGTAATAAGACCAGAAGCAGTATGCAGCAAAGTGAAACAGATGTCCTTGATAATTTCCCCAGAGATTGTTTTAGCAATGAAAGAAGCCATGCCGTTTAGTACTTCAGTTTTTCTTTCTTTTTTATTTATCAGAGCTCTTCAATTTAGAGTTGCTTTACAACATTGGCAAGCTCTTTTCTTTTTTTTTTTTTTTTACCAGAATCTAACTAATCTCATTTTTGATAACCTACGAAAAGAAAACACGAACAACACGATAACATAAAAATACTTTCAAAATAGCAAACAATCTATAAATACAATTTTGAAGCTTTCAAATGTTTCAAATGAATTTGATAAAAATAAACCTACAATAGATTAATGTTTTAGACTTTAGTGCGTAGCCAGGTCCGATGATAGTAAAATTTCACTGTTTATAGTCACGTTCAAGCTATTTGCCCATTCAGAGCCTGCAGTCAGGTACAGTAGTTTGTTCGCAGAGGCGATGTGACACTTGGTTGCTCTTATCACTCCCTGGTTTCTGGCTATCATACGCGGTAAAGTACTGTATTTAGGCGACGGCTAAACACTTGCAGGGGGCTTTATATCTACAGCGTGTCTTGAATACTTACTTCGTGTCGGAAAATAGCAGTGTCAGCAATGAAAAATACTGTCGTTCATTCTTAATGTGTCTGATATGATAAAAATGACGATAATATAAACAATTCTTTTTTCTCCGTTCATACGATAGTACAACACGTTTACTTTTCCTCTCGTGAAGCTAAGGTGGAAGGGTATTTAGAATTTTCCAATACCATGTACATTTAATTTTACTACTTGTTATGGGTGATTGATAACTGAGATTTACGTGTTAGAGTATTTTTTTAAATTACTTTCTAATAGCTCCCTCCAAATTTTCAAATGCAATTTTTCATTAAATGTTGTACGGTTAAGGAAAACTAAGTCAGTTTTCAAGTTTAACGGCTGACTTAGATTTTTCCTCCACCATTGAACAGTGTGTGACAAATTTCCTCTGAAAATCTTGAGGGAGTTATTTTTAACTTATTAAAATGGTAATTTGAAGTAAGTTATATACGTATTTCTTTTCTCGTTTTGTTGCAGGCCGTATGATAACGCATAACAACTCACAAAATAAAATTTTGTCACAGTATTTTAAAATATATTTAACGTCAATAGATTTTTCTTTGCGAGTAATTGTCACAAGTGGACCATTTAGAATTAATTCATTTTATCATTGTTTTCCATTTAAACACCTTGACTGCAAACTTCTGAAAAATATTTATGAGCTGTAGATTGAGAGCGCGAATTTTCGCGAAAAGTATTTAGCACCAGTTTAATTTTATGCCTTGCGTGTACATCTGCAGGTGTAGGTCGTTGAGGATGAAGTAAGCACTAAAGAACCAACATTTAAAAGAAATTCACTAGCCTTTACTGTTTATAATTTGACATTAAAGAATAGTTACCTCACTCCTTGTGTAGTTAGCAGCGAATCACTGTATGTAGTTCCGTATATTTTCCTATTTAAATACAACAATACTGAAGTAGAGTCAACTGAAATCAATTTAAATGAGTTTTACATACTTAACAAACTTTTTTTATAAATCTATATATGTTCCAACATACTGTATAGTTTATCGTACACGCGCAAGTATAAAGTGACGTGTCCAGATAGGTTAGACATTTTCCGGTGTCAGTCGTTACGCGCGGAAAGATACGAATTGACTGAAAACAAAACGTTTGCAGGGCTACTTCGAGTGCTCGCTTCATCCAGAACCAACTATATGTCTCAAGGTTAATTGGCAGCGTGTCTTCGCACAGAGACGTCTTTCAGTTGATTGCCGATCAAAACAAGCGCACGACTGTAATTTGCGGCTAGAACACGTAGACTCTGAGACTTAAAAACATCCAATAACTAGAGATGATGGTTTATCGCGGGAAAAGTTGACTGTTTGATGGATTTCATTACACGTCCAGCTTACCAGAAGATTACTGGCTTTAGCTTGTACGTGGAGCTGTTGCCCTATTAGACTGTGCCAATAAGAATCCCGATATTATAATATTTTATGCCTGGTATTGGTCTGCAGACAGCTACGTTGTGTCAGTGTTTTCAAGGCTATCTTGGCACAAAACATTTTCGCGATATACCATCATCTCTAGCAATAACTAGAGACGGGAAAAATTCACGGGTTCAGTGACCTATAGACTAGCCTGCAAAAATAACTGTGTACTCAAGCAAATGACATCGGTTTATTAGCTGATTACGGTTAAAATGGTATACGTCTATAGTTACAGTTCCATTATTGGCTCAGAGACTTCCACGACGTGTCAAATAAGTCAAAGGCCAATTGCGAAAGTAACACAAACATACAGTTGTTGGAGTTCTAGCTTGTGCCCAAGTGAAAACGCGAATTTTTCAGACCTCTACCAATAACTAAATATGAAACATAGCTGATAATGTACAGTCCCTACCAATCAATGATCCTCAAGCAGAGCTGCAGGTGCTCGTAAGGCATTGAAATAAAGGAAGTTGGTACAAAAATGTCTTCGCGGAAATCTTCGGTCCCTAGCAGTTAATAAGTGGTACCTTCAGACCAACACATAAGGTTATTGTAGGGTCATTTAAACACACAACCCTATACAGTTCTCGACAAAGTACAGCCATACCTGTCAACAGTCTAAATCCTAAAAAAAAAATTTGTACTTTTATATGGAATGATTTGCAAACCCAGTTGCCAAAAGAATTCCTTGTAAAACATTACAAATGTAGTTTTTTTGTAAAAAAATACGTATCATATGTTTGTAAAATTACAATGTATAATACCTGTGTTGTGTTCTTGCAACACGGAGGAAGGAAATCTGAAATGTGTATTTATTCTGGTCATGAAATTAAAACTATCCTACCGCTTGGATCAGAGGTCATCGTTTCTGTCTTGTTGGTTTAGGGTCCTGGGTTCGATTCACAACTGGTGAGGTAATAAATAACCTACCCTGGTTCAGGACTGGGTGTTGTGTCGTCCTCTCAGCCCTAAATTGTGGAAGACAATGGCGAATCATCCTCACCTAGTGGCGCCTCAGGAGTTTCCCCTGAGCTTCCAAACAGCCTTCGGGCTGAGTACTCAAAGGAGAAGAAGAAAATAAATAATTTATTAAATAACTCCTATATAAACAATTACACCTATAATTGTTTGGAAAAAAAAACGTGAAGGCCCCAGTAGCCAAACCCGAATCCTTATACATAGAGGCACGATTATTTTGCGTATTGATTCTAGATCAGGTTGAACGTCAATAACGTATACTTCACTCCTTCTGTGATTAAGACAAGAGAGGTATTAACACACATTTGACGACTGCAAGCCAGTTATAAATAAGGAAATAAGTCGTGGGGATATCACGTGCTACACGTTTCTGCTGTTAAAAGCCAAATAAAAGCCAATGGATATTCGGTATCAGCTGGTACAAGTATAGAACTGAGAAGGCTAGGCTGTTGCCAGATGAATATGCGAAATACTCGTGCCTATACTTATACATCACGACCGCCTCACCCTAATTTTAAAACACCAGTTCCCAGACAAGTAGTGCTTAGCAATGACTTTACACCACTGTGATTTATATATGAAAACATTTTACTAGTAATACGTTGTGCTTTAAATTAATATGTGATTTGTTATACAGACATGGTTAAAATAGTTGAGAGTTGTATCGCTGGCAGTCCCAGCATAAGTACAATGTGTATTTGCATATATTGTTTCAAACGTAACTTACATTTAAATTTTGCAAGCCATGTTCAAAGAAATTAAGTCACGTGATTAATTCAGTCACATACCAGGTAACCTTGTATGTGTGTCTTCTCCGCCATGGGTCGCTCGAACAGGGCAGGAGTTGCACCTCCCTCTTACGGGATCGTTTGTAAACTTCACCGAGTTATATTTGCTTGGTATTCAAGATACAGTTCAATTACTTAAGTTTTTATAATCTTTAGCACGCAATTAGTTTGGATGTTCACTTTATTTAAGCGAAATGCATAACAATGATAAGGTGAGGTATTGGGCTACGTCTCGTCGACAGCGAGGTCAATACAGACGGTGACACGCAGCTAAGGACAATGACAGGAGCTGGGAGAGGAGTCGGCCATGGCCTATGTTAAGAAACCATGGAAAACTTAAATCATGATGGGCGTATCTGGGGATCGAACCTGGGTCCTCCTGAATGCGAGGCCAACGTGTTACAGTTGCGGCACCTCGCTCGACTGCATAACAAAGGATGCAATTTGTGTACATTTATATAATTTTTGACAAACGCGTTATTTTGATAAACTACAAAGTTTTGCCAAGTTTTTTTACGAGTCGACAGTTTTACAAGAAACATATTTGCACTTTTACAAAGGTTTTGTAAAAGTACATAGAAACTCATTGCAGTTTTACAAAAGAATAGTGTAGAGTGTACCAGGTGCCAACGGGCACGGAAACGTTTCTTTCCTTCAGGCAAGCCTCGCTATGTGTAGTTGCCACAAGGGGAGGACAGTTGTTCCGGAGAGTCGGCTGGGAAGTTCGCGTAGAGGGGAGATATGAAGCAGGCGAGGGAAGTGCGTGTTTTGTGCTCGTGTCTTAGTTGGCCGGAACACGCCACAGTTGTCGGGCACACATGGTCGACGAGATGACAGCACCTGGGGCTAGTGGTCTCAGATAGCAGCTGAGAGACGCTCACACAACACCTCGCTAGTGACGCCGGACGTCGCCTCTGCGCGTCGCTCGTTCCGTCGCCTCGGGGCTCTTACATGCGCGACAGCAAGGCGGTACAATAAGCTGGCTTCTCACCTCGTCAAATTCATTCGTTTGAAATATTTTACATGTAATTCACAACAACAATTTTACTGACTTGTACATCACTAGCGAAAAAAAAAAAAAAAATATATTGAAATATTTTACGCGGATTTTAAAACATGAATGGCTTAGAAAGCAAGTTCACAAACTTCTACAAAACTAGGTCAATATAATTACGCGAAATCTGCTCCTTTGAAGTAATTTACTTAAAATTCACTATACGACTACGACAATAGCATTATTTCAAAAGACGTTCACACCTTTCTACAGCAGTAGACCGTATATTATTTCTTGCTTCTAGAACTAGTTCATTACAAACCGTGACCTGGATTCCAAACCATGCTAACTCCAAAATGCAAGAAATAGCAATAAAAGATCATATCTTCATCATGTGAATTTATATCCATCCAAAACGTAATACTAATCAAAATATGTACAATAATTTTACTGCATTTAGTGACATCAAATTGAAATAAATGCACACGATAAAGGTTTCATAATTTTTTTGCTATTTGGAGTTAGCGTGATTTGGAATTCAGGTCCCCGTTTATAAATATCAAACAGCCATATTGTTTTAAATATATGTATGTAAATTTCGCAAGTTTAATTTAGCTCAGGTTCAATGCAAAGAACGTATACTTCACCGACATTTCTGTGATTCAACGACAACTGTCTTCAGATGCCTTTGACTATACTGACAGTAAGAAGTAAATAAGGACATATCCACCCGGCTTCACGTGCTACCTACTTACACAGTTGGACGTCAATGGTTAATCGATTATGTACAAAATGGAAACAGTGAGTATTCACAGTCGTCTAGTGGTTTTCTACAGATATAAATGGTTGAAAATGCTCAGGAATTAGTGGAACACTACATATAGCATTAGCGAAATATACTCACTGATTGAAAATGAGATTTTAACTAATTGGAATTTTAAGGAATCTTCTTTTACTTTGTCCAAAAACGCGTAGTTTTAAGTAAAATGTAATTCTTTTTTCCTAAATTATGACATAAGCTCAAGAAAAGTGTGCACGGAAGAAAACTAAGGATACCAGAGGGATTCGAAACGACGACTTTTAGTAGTACATTGGCTTGTTACATTAATCACAAACACAATTTTAGCATTTGGCTAACACGGTTGACATGTAAATAATTTTTATTATGGTTCGCCAGTTATGTGTGTTACTACAGAACATCGTTTTCTTAGAAGTACCATTTTTGTTTGTTCTAAAGTGTGAATTTTTCATTGCAGCATAACTTCATTGTGACTCAGTGAACAACAAAACGAAACTGAACATTACTGAAACCGAACTGTCTACAACATTCGTACTGCTGTAAATAATAATGCACATTTAGGTTAACTTATAAAATCACACAATTTACATTCAAAACGAAAAAATAAAATTTTGTAGCATGCTTGCAGCGGAAATAGCGTAACACGATATTTATTCCGTGTGGACTGAGATAATGTGACGTTCTTGATGTGAAATTTCAGTTACAGATTAAAACTATATATTTAAAATTACAGACAAATTAGTAGAATTTGACTGATAAATAGAGCCACGATTTTGCCGCGAAAAGATTTTTGCAACATTTTGTTTCAGTGTCTCGCGAGCACCTCGGTAGCTCTGCTTCATGGTTATTGGCAGCGTGTCTTTGCTCAGACACGTCCCTCATTTGACTGCACCAATAACAATGAGGCTATTGTGACGTAATACGTCTGTGATTTGTCAGTAGAACCTCCAGACAAGTGACAGTTAAAACGTCCAATCACTGACCACGAGACAGAGTTGCGGATGTGAACATAAGGCATGGAAACCAAATGGTGCAAAAATCTTTTCGCCATAAAATAGTGGCTCTACTGATAAATTATTAGTTCAATATATCTACTAACTGAATCTGTTACCCAACCTGCCATATTTTTCACTTTTTTTTTTTATCAGCCAACATTGGCAAAACACTAGAATCGCTAGAGAAAAACCTTGCAACTTTGAACCTGTGAAAATTACACTAATTTTATTTCAAATCTGTGGCAGATTCATATCTATTATCGTGGAAAGAGTTCTAATCAGCATCTTAGGACTGAGAAACATAAGCTACTGCTAAACGTATTCGTGACAATCATGTTTCTCTCCTATGAAATAAAATTAGTACGCTGATAACTTTAAATTCTCAAAAATTATCCCGCCAAAATGATTGTATTTAAATTGAAAATTTTTCTGCCGTGTGTATAATATTCTGAAATTCCCATAATTTCTCTTTGCGCATAGCATATTTTAATACATAGGCCTATTCTTCACTCACACACACACACACACACACGTGTGTGTGTGTGTATATATATATATATATATATATATATATATATATATATATATATATATTTATTTATATATATATATCCATGCAGGGTGTTTCTTAACTTATGTTACAAACGTTGCGAGGTGATTCCTCACAAAAATTTAGGTATAGTCACACCAACTCATTCTCGTCTAGTGATATTTTTAAGGGAGGTATAATCCTTTGAAAATCAATTTCTAAAATGTCTTTTCCAGAAAATATCGGAAACGACTTTAAGTTCGATTACAATTTTCAGCACAGTGTTTAGCATCGTTGAGATCCTCAATGCAATGATGAAACCGCTCGTTAAAACCCTCCTCCCCTTCATATAAATAACAGCGGTGGCTACCCTCACAATAACCAAAATTTTTTTACTGTAGGATTCTGTGCAAATTTTATGTTGTCTTTCTGAAGAGTACGTCTAAATAACGAAAAAAGGTCCTCTTGTCGCATGTCGCTAGAATGCACCGTTTACGAGAAAATAATTCGTACAAATTAATAGTCAGTGGCTGCAATACACTGCATTCTTGGTACTACAGTGTAATGTATAGTGAATGGTGATAATTTTATTGTAGAGAAGCTTTTACGTTCCGTTGAAAAGCACGTTCTTAACAGATGCAAGGCCATGGTCTTTTGTAAGGTTTCTTTACCGGAATTCGCCTGGAGAAATGTCGGGAATGTATGGAAAACTGAATACAACAATGCTGCAGCTCGAAATAACGCCCTTATACTCCCAAATGCAATTGCAACGTATACCGTTGCATCATCTCGCTCTGTGGGGCATTCTAATGATGTGCAACAATGGTAATGTGTGTGATTCAAGGCAATTCCTTTAACAAAGTGAATATGAGACTAGAGAACACCTTTACTTAATGTACAACACAAGAACAACACAGCATAATTATATGTCACACCAGAGTTGTAGTAATTGCTCAAAGTTACGACCACCATCGTCCAGACAGCTCCGACACCGTCGAAGCATCGAATGTCTCACCCTATCCAACATCCCTGGTGTGTTGCTGACACTGTTGCAGGCTGCCTTGATTCGTGGCAAAAGGGCAGCTTGACGTTCCACACTTGTAACAGACACCAATGAATTTATGTGACCCATAAAAATAATCTAATGGATTGAGGTCAGGAGAACGTGCTGGCCGTGGAATGGGGCCATGCTTGCCGATCCATCATTCGCCGTACATGTCTGTCAGTTGCTGCCTCGCTACGCGACTGAAGTACGCAGGTGCACCATCGTGCTGGAACCACATCTGTTCGCACATCAAGGGGTACATGTTCGTTTTGTAGGAAGTCCCGATACACCTTGGCTGGTGAGCCGATTTGGCAGAATGTTCGGACCTATTGTCACCCACGATCCCACACCACACATTGATTGAAAATCGCCGTTGATGTGCACGAATGGAAATACCTCGAGGATTTTCATTTGACCACGTATGTGTGTTGCGCATGTAGAAACATCCATCACGCGTTAAGGTGGCCTCATCTGTGAATAAGACGGATGTGTGTAACTGCGGACGTACTGCACGTCGTAAGAACCATGCACAGAACCGACGTCGTCGTGGATAGTCTTCTATTCCTAGTGCTTGCACACGTTGCACGTGGTAAGGGTAAATATTCTGCTCGTGCAAAATGCGCCAAGCTGTCGTGTAGCTCACTGGACGATGGCGTGCTGTCATACGAACACTGGTGCTGGGTGTGTTCTCTACTTCTTCCAGTATAGCTTCTTTCACAATCACAGGAACAGAATGAGTTCAACCTGTCTCACGCATGTTAGGGTGTAATGAGCCTGTCGTATGAAGTCGGTTGTCAAGCCGTTGGAACATGCTATGGCTAGGGTGTCGTCGTTGTGGAAAGTTTTCAGCATACATCCTCGCTGCTTCCCGTCCATTTGAATGTGCCGCACCATACATTAAGTGCATATCTGCAAGCTCAGACAAAGAAAACTGCTCCATGCCACAGTTGTAGGAACACTACATTCCCTGACGTTATCGTTGTGACATGCGGCGATCGGTGTGTTCCATTATGTCATATGGAGTAACTCAACAAACAACACAACGCACAATCGCACGAAATGTTCACCACTGGCCCAGTAGACGACACAGGCATACCTAACACCAAAGGGCCGCGGTGGCTCCGCGATAGAGCGCGAGCCTGCTATACCAAGGCGATCCGGGTTCGATTCCCAGCGGGGTCAACCCGGATTGTCGCAAGTAGCAATCGTGCCTGGACGATGCCGTTGGTCGGTGGGTTTTCTCGGGGTACTCCCGTTTCCCCCACCCTTCATTCCAGGCGCCACTCCATCTTCACATCATGTCACCCCTCATCGGCTGTAAAAACGACGATGTTACACAGCCATAAAGCCCCCTTCACTCACTCACGTACCTACCACCACGCTACATGTCTCTGTGCAACTTGCACATGTTACATGCAGTTTATTATCAGCTGTTTTGCTATGTTTTTTTTTTACAATAACAGGCATGCAGGATTGTTTAACGTTTAACGCGGTGATCGATAACTGTATCCATTCACAATACATTGCACTGTAGTACCAAGAATGCAGTGTATTGCAGCCAGTGACTATTAATTTGTACGAATTATTTTCTCGTAAACGGTGCATTCTAACGACTTGCGACAAGAGGGCCTTTTTTCGTTATTTAGACGAACTCTTCAGAAAGACAACATAAAATTTTCACAGAACCCTACGGCAAAAAAAATTCTGGTTAATGTGAGGGTAGCCACCCCTGTTATTTACATGAAGGAGAGGAGGGTTTTAACGAGCGGTTTAGTCATAACTTTGAGGATCTCAACGATACTAAACACTGTGCTGAAAATTGTAATCGAACTTAAAGTCGTTTCCGATATTTTCTGGAAAAAACATTTTAAAAATGGATTTTCAAAGGTTCGTATCTCCCTTAATAATAGCACTAGACGAAAATGACTTGGCGTGAATATACCTCAATTTTTATGAGGAATCACCTCGCAACGTTTGTAACATAAGTTAAGAAATATTCTGTACATACAGGGTGTAACAGAAGTGATGGTCAATAATTCACACATGGAAAGTACCGGCCAAAAGAAGCTACAAATGTCCAATAAACATGGGTCCGAAAGCAACCGTTGTCGAGATAGAACACATTGTTTGTTGCAGTTGATCAGTATGTAGGAACACATGGAATTTCTAATATTTAAAGAAGGTGTTCAAAATGTTGCCCATGCGTCTGAATGCAACATTGAACTCGTCTCTGAAACGAGTTGCGAATCCTCTCAGGCAGTCCTGGTGTATTCTGTAAATGCTGAAGGGCTGCTTCAATCTGCAAGCGTAATTCTTCAAGAGAGTTGACCTCAGCAGCATATGCCAAGCTTTTGACATGACTCCACACACAGAAATCCATGGGATTTAAATCCGATGACCTTGGAGGCCGTGGCACAGGTCCTCCTCTACCTATCCAATGTTGACCGTACTGTCGAGTTAGAAGCCGGCGCACGCGTAATTGAAAATGTGATGGAGCACCGTCATGCATAAACCACATGTTCAGGCGTTGGTTCAGTGGAACATCATCATCATCATGAAACAGATCAGGAAGTACAGTACGCAGAAACTGCCTGTACCTATCTCCGGTTAGTCTCTGTGGTAGGAAGTGTGGTCCAATTATGCGGTCTCCGAGCAGTCCGGCCCAGACGTTCAACGAAAAACGTTGCTGATGTTATGAAACGTGTGTCGCGTTAGGATTGACATCGGCCCAAATGTGACAGTTATGGAAGTTGAAAATGCCGTCACCGGGTAAACCCTGCTTCATCCGTGAACAGAATACTGCTTACAAACTGGGGGTTCAAAGTACACTGTTGTTGCATCCATTGGCAGAAATCCTCTCTAGGAGGGAAGTCTGCATTGTTGAGAGCCTGCACTTGCTGGAGGTGATACGGATACAGTAATTGCACTCATATGACTCAGCACACGCTCCTGGATAGCAATCCTCCTTGTTGAAGTACGCGGACGTTCGTGTACAACACCCTTTCCTCAACATCAAGTGTTATGGATCTGGGTCTACCTTCTCGTACATGATGTGCGAAACCCCACTTTCTCGTCGAAGACGCTGATGTTACCTTGTAAATGTACGTCTGTCGGGCTGCCTGCGGCGAGGAAAAACTTCTTCATACAATCGTGCAGCCTGAAGTGCACTGCCATTAGCTTTGCCATACATGAAGTGAATGTCATTAGTGTAACCTCCGTCCATGGTGCCTTTACTTTCGTAACTGATTGTCTGTACGGCACAGTGCATGTAGGAAGCGAGGGGAGTATTTGCGCATGCGTCAACAACCTGATAGGCGAACCCATACCAAGAGATACCAGCGTAATTACCTAGGAATCTAAACGCGTTTGGAGTTGGTTCCCAATTCTACTTGTTATGAGAACTCGACAACGGTTGATTTCCAGACCCATGTTTATTGGACATTTATAGCTTCTTTTGGCCAGTACTTTCCATGTGTGAATTATTGACCATCACTTCTGTTGCATCCTGTATATATCCTATATATACATTATAAATTACATATATACATTATATGTATACATTATAAGGTCACGGTAAATAATATGTTTTTATTATTGTTCTTGGGGCCGCGGTAGTCGAGGGGTTAGGCCTCTCTCCTCCCACAGAGGTGACCCGGGTTCAATTCCCGGCGGGGATGGTCCCCGGATTGTCACGTGAGGGAATCGTGCCGGACTATGCCACTGGTCGGTGCGTTTACTCGTGGATATCCCGTTTTCCACGCCCTTCATTCCGGCACTGCTCCATAAATCTCTTCACTCATTTTGTTCTAGACGAGTGTTTTTTTAGCGTACCACGTATACGCCTGGCATATAACGAAAAATAGCATTACTAGTTCCATGAAACTTGCCATGTACTGACCTCTCCACAAAATATGACAGGCTACATACATCTTGTCATTTAGCGCCAGATGTGCCTTTCGCAAGATATTGCAGAAGGATTTCTCGCACTTTGTGTAATTACATTATAACTTAACAACGACTGTAACAGTCGTCCTAAATAACACACTGCTAGGGGGGGGGGAATGAGAAATTATTTTGTTCTAAAATAGTTGTTTCAAAACTGTAGCATGCACCTTACATTGTTAGACGATGGTCAACTGACACGGTTTCAGTTGTCTGCAAACAAATAAACAATTACTTAGCATGGGTGTATCAGAATTCTAACTTGTCAGTCAAATGGAAACACACGTATAAAGACAAAATAACGCCTTGCACGTAAAAAATACACCAGATCCTGGCAAACAGACAACTGCAATGGCGAAGTGTGGAGAGTTCCATGGCACGTGGTGTTTACAGCAATCACTAGAGATGATGGTTAGGGACCCTGATTTTTAGCGAAAAGAGTTTTGCCTCACTTTGTTTCCGTGCCTAACGTCCACATCTGCAGTTCTGCTTCGTGGTCAGCGATTTGACATTTTAACTGTCACGAGCCTTGAGATTATACCAAATATCGTAAAAGGACAATATGGGAAAGTACAGCCTTTTAGCATTGTTGGAGCGGGAGACGTTTTATCAACGGCGTGAACTGGAAACACTAGCAACATTTGCATTCTTACATCTCTATTTTCTATGGTGTTTATGCATTTACGACTAAATTTCTCTTAGGCTAATAGTAATAGAATGGGTTTATAAGTATTTTAAATTTTATTTTATCAAAATAATAACTAAAAGAGCATAATTATTTTCTAAAATCATGATTACATTTCGATTTATAAATAACAAAATATAAAACTACACCTATCCATAGAGCAATGCGCTACTGTAGAAGGAACAGCGCTCATATTGGCGTGAACTGGAATTAAATAACATGTCTCTTGTTTTTCCTCTGACTTTCCTATATTGTCCTTGTACAATATTTGATTATACCGACAAATCAGAGACGTGTGGTGTTACAGGAAAGTTTTTGTAATGGACGACTTGCAAAGAGGCGGAGCTTCAGTCAGGTGTGGGATACAATTCATACCTCCATGGATACCGCAACCAAACATAACCTTAATTTAGGTGTTTGGCTTCACACGTCCCGGATGAGATTTATGTGAAGAAAACTGATTATTATTGTTCGGAATTTGCCACTTTTCCAGGCAAACATTGATCTTATGCATTTGCGTATCTTAACCACGAAATTGAAACTAATATTTTTTACCCTTGCGTTCAAGTCTATGAGTGCACAAAATGTTTAGTTTATACCATCATCAACTAACAAATCAGAATGTTTGTAAACAAGCTTTGTTTCCCACAGTACTCTTCCCCTGCGGTGTGACGTCAGAGGGTGTGTATACCAAGTCGTCCATTGCCTCAATCAAATGAGGTACGGCTCTTCACACAGACACGCTGCCAATAACCATGAAGCAGAATTGCAGATGTGCACGTAAGGCACTGAAACAAACTGGGGCAAAATTCTTTTCGCGAAAAAACAGGGCCCTTAATGATGGTATATCTCGAAAATGTTTTGTTCCAAACCTACCCTTGAAAACACGGTGGTATCTTGCGACATATATGATTGGGTGATATACGTCTGACACAACGTAGCTGTCTGCAGACCAATAATAGGAACAAAAGCTGTATTCTAATTGGCTTAGCCGAATTGGGGTACAGCTCTACGTACAAGCGAAAGACAGGCATCTTTTCATAGGCTGAACGCACGTCGAAACCAGCAAACAATCAAATTTTCCCGCGATAAACCATAATCTCTAGCAATCACTATACGTAACTCTGAGCTGTGTAGTTCATTAGTCTGGGAGGTGGAAGAGTGGATTTATCAGTGATAGTCCTTGGTCCCAGTAACGCACTTTCATTGGTATGTGATCGGTAGGTGCATTAATGTGACGTTCTCAAAGTCGAATTCTAATAGATATAACCTTGGAACACGACCGTGCTTAGTTACTCTTCAACCCATTCGGCAATGAATCACTTTATATACTCATATCCGTTATGACACATTGGAGAGGCAATACAGTCTCTCCGCAATTCGAAGTGTGACTATAGGCGGTCCATGATAAAGTGAGCACTCTTCAGGAACATCGTGATCAAAATAATAATTTTCAAATAGTATATATTTTAGTCTCAGACGTTAACATTTGTGTACAGTATAGGCCCTAAACTATATAATTTGATCGTTACACACTGTTAAAAATTTCCGTGAATTTCCGGATAATTTCACGGAAATGTCTGTTAAATTAACGTAAACATTATTTTGAAACACAATTAAAATTATTTTTATTTCATTATTTAAACAAGTGTATAACTGCGAAAAGAAACTATAAAATAACCGTACGCATTATCGTGCCTGTATCCTAATAAAATCTCATAATAATGTGAGTTTTCATAAGCGGAGCTAGTTGCCGTCCGTAAATTAACGGACACTTCTGGTGGAATTTTTACCACCACTTCTCCGTAAAAAAACGAAAATTATTTTAAACAACACTGCCATCTTATGTGTGTGAGAGTTTTTTTTAGCAGCTGTTGTATAGTACTCCTTAGTAACATAGTAAAACATTCCACTGGCATTCGGTACCCCTTGAAATACTGTAATGTACGTTGTTATAAATTTTAACGTAAATGTATCGGTAATAAAGGTGAAAAAGTGTCCGTAAAAATTAAATACGGATATGTCTTTAGTAAATATACACTACGGAATCATACGTAATACCTATGTCCATAAGTATGTGGACACTTGAACGGATAATTACGAAAATTAATCACTTAGAGAGCTGTAAACATTACGACTATATTTTAATAATATTACCGGGAAAATCTGCAAATCTGTAGAAATGCAATTGAAGCATTAGAGACATGTAGGTATGGTTCAGCTTCGTGTGATGAAACTGGTTTACGGAAACTTCTGTTAGATGAGGAAGTAAGTTTCTGTGAATTCGTGGAGGTATACGGATAAAATTTTACCTGAAATTTCGTAAATCGACGGAGAAAATTTTCACAGTGCATACTGAAAGTCACTGAACTAGCGAAATATTCCTTTCTTTATTATTACAGTTAGTGAAGAAAAAGTAAAACTGTATCAAAAAATTTAACTAAGCAATAAAAAGTACAGATTATTTTTGTAAAAGTCAGTAAATATTATGGATTCTAAGAACTATTGCGTACTTCACAGTTAAGAGCTCTCTCAGCCTTCTAGTAAGTGGCGAGTGTGTGTACGTGAGTGTTTTGTTTCAGGTTTTCTATTGGTACAAAGTTCTCAAGGACGAGTTTCGTAAACAGTGACCTAATTGTGAAGTAACTCGAATGCACGGGCGTTTGAAATGTACCTGTTATCCAAATAAAGGTGCGAAATATAAAGGCGTATACTTATTAACATCAGACATTGGCAAAATTAAGCACACTGAGAATAGTTACTCTTGAATTAGGGAAAACCTTCTACGAACGATCTCCTTTTCTTTGTTTGTCATCATAACCATCCAATGTACGCAGACAACACCTAAGAGCACAGAAGCGTAACTGACGTTTTTGCGGCAAACTCAGAACATCACGATCTAACCATACGATACTAACTGACCGGCAGAAAATTAGTGTACCTTCAAACAAGATCGCCAGATAAGAGACTAGACAAATTAGAAGTTTTCTCTACATCGCACAATACAGGAAATTTAAGTTCATGAATAGATTCTTGTACAGTAAATAACCGACAGCCTACATCAAATGTAATTATTTAACATTTTGTTACGATTTCCAAGAGCCTCGCCTGGAGGATTGGCTAGCGACGACGGCAGTGCTATCAGGTCAGTAGTTGCACAAGACAAGGGCCTCAGCGATTCTCCCCACCTGCACTGAAGTGTGGTAATATAATACAATGTATTGGGGGGATCAGGGTCTGTCTCCTTCAAGCCTTCCAGCCATCACCACCTCGCCAGGATGGTCCTGGGTCAAGACTCACGACATGCCGCCGTCCGTCGATAGCCGACACAATCATCAACAGCCTCCGGAATCATGCTAACGTTGAGGTCTAAGGTGTCCGAAGGGTCATCCATCATAGATTAGAGTGTAAATACAACCTATCTAAATAGTCAGCCGCTCCCCTCCTATCTAAATTATGAAGTATTCTGTAATCTAAACTTGTAAAGTAAAGCCACCGTAATTATATTAACTTCTTTCATTTAACAGTAACCCTCACTCTTAACTTAATCACTTAAATAGTTTCAGTATAAAGTGCCTACACCTGGCGACAGCAACCCAACCACTATAAAACATATGACTAAAATAACAGTTTCACAACAGTTTCATTCTATATCTGCTTGGCTCAGTGTCTATTGAGTCAAGGTTCCAGGTTAGATTCTCGGCTGAGGAGGTTAATATTTACAGTTGCCTCTCTGGGTTCATGTCTGGTTGTTGTGTTGCCCCCACATATACATACTGCGGAAGACTAGCGAACCACAGCACAATCTCCTCACCTAGTCTAATTCGGTGGGCGTCGTTGTAGTCACATACGGCGCCCTCAGTAGTCCTGAACCTGCTTGTGGGCAAAACACCCATCATAATAAATCACATTTCTGTTCACCTTTTTAATTTTTATCTGCGTTTGTACGTGTCAAATCGATGTGCTCAAATAACATCGAACATAATGTTAACATCGGTGACAGTTTCATCCAGTAATTCTTGACTGAATTGAACAGACATTTCAAAATAAAATTACAATTATAGCATAGCAATGAGTACTATGCAGTAAAGTACTGAATTAAGTTTAAGTAACGTAGCAACATTTTGGACGATTCGACTTTTTTGTTTGATTAGTTTTATTTGTTCGTATGATCCACGATTACAAAATAAAGGACCGTATCATTAAACCAGCAAAAACAACAGAGGAGTTGTAATTTCACAGTGCAAACTGAAAGGTCCTGGCACTATGCCAGCATAGACGCTCTTCTCGCTTCCATATTGCAGTCTTCACGGCAGAACTCCGGCTTCGCCGTTTTAGTACTGGACTGCTGAAACAAATAAATCAAATTTTTGTATTATTTCATTAATTACATCAGTGATTCATGCTAGTGGTAAAGAGAGACAGAGAGTCAGAGAGAAAAAGGGTTGAGAGGGGAGATGGAGGGGAATGGGTAAATATTGCAATTTGCTATAATGAACGAAAAACACGTAATTAAATTTAACTCGTGGAGGAAGACGTACAAATAGGAATTCAAAATTATTATGGCTATTCAAAAACATTTTTTGGAATTCGCAATTTGCAATTTCTTTATCAATATAACGAAAATATTTTCCTGTCAAGAAGATGCTGCGCACTGTAAAATTGTTTAGAAAAATCTACGAATATTTTTTGTATTCTTACAAACGTGTATAAAAGTACAACGATTTAGCGTGTAGTAATTTTTTTGTAAAATTACAAGACTTTTCCTTGTGAGGTAACTTAGGATAACTCTACAGTCAACCACAATAATGGGTTTGTCTGAATTGGTAAGTAGTACATACATTTCAACCTCTGGTGTATGTTTTGCTTGAATAAAGCTAGTGTACATACAACATACGTGAAAGGAAGTTAACAAATTAAGTAATTGAAACGTACTTTAAATGTATAAAAATAAAAAGAGCAAACAGCATGTCAGTTGAATTGGTCTACGGCACGGTCGTAGAAGAACAGGTCTGGACACTCGCCTATCTAACAAGGTATTTTGCTTGACCCCCTTGCTATTTGGCTGTAGTTCGTCAAGTTACCGATAATGTTGTACTATTTGGCGCTGTAATCCGGGCGGTCGGACTCAAAATCCGCCCACTTTTTTCCATTGTTAACATTATAAAGTAAATAATGATTTCTGGAGCCACGATATAACATTGTGAGCGAAGGAAGTGTTTCATAAATTGGTAAATTATATATTTTGATAAATTATTTATATTAGCGGGAGGGAAGTGCGCGGAGTTTGAGCTCGACCGCCCGGATTACAGCGCCAAAAATGTATAGCATTATCGGTAACTTAGTGAACTACAGCTAAACAACAAAGGGGTCAAGTTTCCAGGCGAGTGTCCAGACCTATTCTTCTATGGCTGTGGTCTAGGGTTAAAGGGCGCGGTAAAAAGTGTACCGAGAGCCTACATTTTAAAAATTTAACAGACGAAAAAAATTATTAGCTAAGCAATTAGAGCACACATTGGTTCATTTTGTGATCAAAATGAAGATGATGACGTTACTTTCGTTTCAACACCCCGTCAAATACAAGTATATAGATACAAAGCCTAACCCTATAATGTTACATTTTTATTTCTATAAATAATTCATTTTGTAAGTATTTTTTGTATCGTCTTTGTAAAAATGTAAAGATTTTATGAGTGCGAGTATTGTTTTAAATTAGAGTCCAGTGTTGCACACATTTCGGTTGGCCTACCTATCTGTACAATTGAAATTGCACAGATTAATTTAGTAACAAATTTAATTTTAAACATTAATGCATTTAGATACTCTTCCTGCCCTCGCAATTTATTCAGAACTAGTTCCACGATACATGCAAAACATCCAGAAATACTATTAACCAATAACGAAAGGCGCTAAAATGAGTTTACAATAATGAAAATCATCTCGTTATAATAGCAGACAGTTAAGATGTATTCAACACTTACTAGAGAACTGCTTATTTCAATCCAGTTACAGTAACTCAAAATAAAACATAGACATGGAATTTCTAACAAGTACTTGTTTATAAAAATAAATATTCGAGGAAGAAGCAATTTCTTACCCGTGTGTGGCCAAAATAAACTAAATTTATAGGCCATTAGAGGTGGATCGATATTAAAAAAATTAATTCGTAAGTGTTGGTTTCTCTCTTAAAATTTTGATTGTTGGAATGTTGCACCAACTTCCCACAGCAGGGCATTACAACCACTATGAAGGTCACAGGTTGCGAGACAGTTTCTCATTCATGCTGATATTCTTCGCCAGCGTTGCCAAGTATACAAATTCCTGATCGCATTTGCAATCAAATGTTAACCGTAATATTTAATTCACTATTCGTTAAATCCAAGAAAAAATAATATTTCATTTTGTTGGTTAAACGATTTTATGAACATGTGCCGAATTATTTTCTGTATCCTGGATCAAAATTTGGTATTTGACATCCGTACAAAGTAACAACACTGCTCCGGGCAGACGTATGAAATTCCAGCCCTGTTTCGTTTCCCCAACAGATGGCCCAGGCACAGAATATTTAGGAATACAGAAGTGAAATAGCTGGTGGGATGGTAAACTCAGTCACACACGCCCTCAAAATGGCTTCGCTGGCCAGCAACATGGCGGAAATGCCTATCGCTAATCAGCGTAAGGTGGCTGCCCTGTTAGCCTGCAGCCAGGCCAATAGGAAACCTGCAGTAACATGCAGGAGCTAAACAGATATGGGGCTTGTATCAATAGCCTTGGGCAGCTAATAAGCGGCGAAGTTCATACATATCAATGAGACAACCACGTAATTTTATGTCTGTATTACTATTTAGTCTCTAGTCTAGAATAAATCTCGTGGTTACAGAGTATCTAAAAAAAAAAAAAAAAAAATACCGAACAGACTCTACCACGCTGTTGGCGGTCTCGAACCTTGCGGGGACCGCGATAGATGCCGACCCCCCGTGGCTTAGTTGGTTCTGGGTTCGATTCCCAGGTCTGGCTGGATGTTAATTTTTGTTTGTCCAAATTGTCTCTATAACACTGTCTCACAAAAAGTTACTCGGCGTTACTCTAATAAGTCGCACTGAAAGGGGGAATGGTTGGCGCGGTGGTAATGCGGAAGCTACCGCTTCTGCCTCGCCACTGCACCAAACAAAAAAAATGGCTGAAAGGTAACCACCAAGGCGATCCGGGTTCGATTCCCGGATTTTCGCATGTGGGAATCATGCCGGACGATGCTGTTGGTCGGAGGCTTTTCTCGGGGATCTCCCGTTTCCTACGTCCATTCATTCCGGCGCTGCTCCATACATCATGTCACCCACCATCAGACCTCGATGTTAAGCGCTGACCAAAATCTCACTATCTCACTCGAACCTTGCGTGCCAGCAATCTGGCGACATTCAACCAGCAGGATTGCAGACGAACGAGCCCGAATTGTTCTTAATTTATACAAAATATTCCGAAGTGGCCCACCAGACACAAGATTCGTGTTCACAGCCTCTTTAAGCTAATTTCTAATCGATAAGGAATATAAAAATTTTTCGATTTCAGTGTTCTGCACATTAGATTTCCACTGCACTGAAAGAACAGTTTAGTTGTTGTTAGCATACTTCTGTTAAAATACGGACAACAGTCCAGGGAACTTATTCTGAAACTGTTTTGTGTTCACATACGTCCCTTACGTAGAGACAGTCACCACGTGACTATCGTTACGAGACTAAGTCGTATTCTGTAACTCGTCACGGCGCCGTGGATGACGTTCAAATGATTCGTGAGCGACTTTATGTAACAGCAGCTAGGGAGGTTATGTTAGCGGGATTGTGTGCGTGAAATTGTAAATATGGCGGCGGCATTGCGAAGGTTAGATTTCTTAGCTGAGCTCGAAAATAAGGAAAAGCGTCGGTAAATGCGATTGATTAGGAGGCAAATACGTGATACCCGTTCACAGAAATGGAAGAAGATCAATCTAGGCGATTGTGAATAGACGAAAAAGAAAAAAAAATCGGTATCAAAATTTACCTCTGAAGAATTCCTTATTTTCACTCATGAAATTCAACATTCTTCGTACTGCCAAACAGTCGTTCTCTTAGAACGAAACTTCATAGCTTCTGCCTCCATTTCACAAAGTTGATCCATTACCCAACCTTTAACCTAAAAACACTTTCACGTTGCCGCACAGCAAGACGCAAATCGCGTGGCCGCCAGTTACTACTAATGGCCAGAAATATAACATTTACGGTGCGATTTTAATGGTTTCGGAAAGGTACCTACAATGTTGCCAAACCTATATCAAAGCTGTTAAAAGAACGATACAAAAATGTTTAACAGAATACCACTGAATGACAGTCACGCGCGACTATCTGTATCGCAGACGCTATTTAAAGTCAGTAACGGATAACTGACGTTACCGAGGAAAAGTTACAGAATAAGGACCCTGTTAGATTGCCGTTACTATCTTGATTGTTCCTATAACAATCTGTTCTGTAGAAGGAATAAAGAGCATCTTTCTTTACAGAACATATTGTTACTTATATAGAACAGTTTGTTATAGGAACAACACAGATAATACCGACAAACAAACTGGACTGTTGTCCCTATTTTAACAAAAGTATGGTGCCAACAACAATACTTTTCTTTCAAACACGTCTATTCGTTCAGTGTCTGTTGTCCCAGTGAGTTAGGAGCTAAAGAACAAATTTCCTCGTTTTGAGCATACATAGGACAGCGAATTCTATCATGCGAGTTACTGAAGTCGCCAAATTTTCCTTTCCCTGCCGATCGAGTGAGTTTATATCAATGATAGGTAGCGCTATGCCTAAAGATGGAGAATCTATTCTGGCAGCGTCTTGCACCTTGCATGATTGGTGACGGTTACTTGGCACGGTTTAGCTGTTTACAGACGAATTACAGAAGTTAAGTCGTAGTACGCTGGAATCACCATTGACCCAGTTAAATTGGAACACACCAGCGATGAAAAAAAAAGAGAGGTTAGAAATGTTCACATTAAATATTGAAACCTAGCAAACAGTCGAATTTTCCCGCTTTAAATTACCATATCTAATTATGCGGTATTGCGGCACTCGCGTTCTTTCTTCCTCTATGTCTTTCTCTCATTCTCTCTCTATCTCAGGTTGTATTGCCTTTGCTGGTAACCATCCTCTGAGCGTGACGAGTTCAATTGTTCTCGTTCTGTCTCTCTCGCTCTTCGTCGGCGAGGAAAGGCCTCGAAAGGTCGTGAAAATGTCTTCGTGTTTTATTTCCTGCCGTACTGACTTCTTGCTTGTTGAAGGAACTGGCGTGGGGAATGAGTGACCGTCAAATACAACCCCCCTTGCTTCTTCTTCTCAATTTGAGTTGAGGTGCTGTCACAGTAATACCATTAACAAATAGGCCTACAGATTTAAAAAAGAAGAAGCAGCAGAAAATAATTTCGTAGAGTAAGATAGGGCGGGTATCTGGAGAATAATTTAATCATATTATTACTTTGGACTTATGATTTTTCTGCAGTAGATGATCATTATAAATTAGTAAGAAGAGATCTACCTCAGCCAGTTAAGAAAGGAAAGTTAAGTCGTCACATTGCTCACGCAGTTTTTAGACAGCTTGAGAAGCAATAAATTTAAAATACGTTGTGAATTTGTTCGAGTTGCGTGTTCGAGAAGGAAAAATTTAAAATACAAGGGCTCAGATAATTTAAGGAGGCAGACATTATTATTATTATTATTATTATTTACTTTTTAACTTGTGTTGTCAGACTGTCTACGAATTCTGTTGAATGGTTTTCGTACTTAAAAGCAAATGCATTGAATTTGTACTGCACATATATTTTAATTATAACATGTCCTAATATGAATTTCCCAAATGCCCCGTTTGGTTTTCACATGTTTGTGACGATGAAGTGAAGAAAAAAAAAGGAGGGGCGTTTGTGTATGTAGTCATATGCGGGATGTTTTCGGGGAGCGTGGAAGATGTTTTTTGAGGCCAATGTTACCTAGTCTACGACTGAAGCAAGTATTACGCGGCTAGTATTGACCAGCCTTTAATTAGCGGCTAGCCGCACGTATTTTGTGATCCTAGGCCTAGATGTGTGGAAGTGCGAAGGGCGACCGAGGTACACGCGTGACGCTTCATCTTAGCCTCTCGGCGCTAGTCTCTGAGATTGTGTGTAGTCTTCTCTATGATTGCTCGCATTACGAAACTATTAGTGGTAAGACCACTGTTTTATGGCGAAACGTCTAAGAAAATAGTGTATTGTACGTGTTTATACTTTCCCTAGCTGCCCGGCCGTGGCTTTGTCCTCGTGGAATTTGTGAAGGAAAAACTATGACGATAGCTTATCGTGTTAATGAGATATTTAGGTCATGCCGGAAACACATTTTACAAAATTTCACCCCATTTGGTAAAAGCATAACGATATCTCATCAGGTTTATCTGTTATTGGTTCCTTACGCCACTCTTAAATGTTTATACTTCAAATATAAAATTAATTCTTCTGCCAGCTGCCGCTTATATGTGAGTATAAAATTATAAAATAGCTTGCTATGTATTTATGTAAACTTCATTCCTATTCAAAAATCATCTCGATATGTCAATCTGTTAAGACATACAGAGGAATAACTGAAACAACGTTTTAATTTATCAGTACCCTTAGATGATGAATTTCAAAACATTCTGGAAGACCTTTTTACGGATGGGCAACGTTCATTTTGAAGAAAAAATAACCTCATTATTTGAACGAGTTTAAGAGTTATCTAGGATTGATTGAAAACACATTTTACAGCTCTTCACACTCTTAGTTTTCGAATTTCGAAAAATTTAAAAATCAGGTAATATGCATTTTGTAAGCTACATTCTGATGAAAAAACCACCTCGATATGACTAAACAGGTTTAAGTGCTATCTAAGAGTCATCGAAAGCCCATTTTACTCCTTTACACCCCCTTCATTTTCGAGTTTCCGAAAAACAATTCTTAGTGGGTGCCTATGGCGTAAGGGAATGCCACCCTCAAAATTCCATGTGTCTAGGTCCAGCGGTTTGGGCTGTGCGTTGATGAGTGAGAGAGTGAGTGAGTGGGACACTTAAATTAATATTAGGAAGATTGTATTTTTTAGATTTTGCACTGAGATGTTCGTGCCTTATGTAATTAAAAAATACAAGTTTTCGGCTGCGAGTAAATACGTTTTAAACACTAGTGAATGAACCTTATGCTGTTAGACAGACTAGCGTGAAGTAATATTTGACAGTGTTTCCTATTAAGATGTTACTCGACCACGTAAATAATAATTTTACTACTAATCTTCTTTCTGCTGAAGATCTGCACACAGCTCGGTGTCATGGATATGTGGCCACCTTAAACGGTCGTGAGTCAACTGTACTTAAAGATGTGCCTAAAACAGTACACACATCTAAGCTATTTTGAATAAATACTCAGTTATAGGAACCTAAGTGAAAATTCTGACCGTGTTCGGCATTGAGGCTAGCAGTAATGTCCACGTAAAAAAAAGTAGCGTAAATTGGTTCGACTACCTGCATGGCTTTTATTAACAGCAAAGTATTTCATGAACGAAATCCACTTAATAATAGAGAAAAAAAGTTGATAAGATTAATCTACACTTCGTGGACATATTTTGAAAGTAAATAACAAGCGACTAGTAGCTCATCCTTCAAAAATCCTTCCTATATAATTTATGATAAGTTTTTTCATCACAGACAGTTTAGACTGCAAAAAGTTAGTTAAAATTTAAACGAAAATCAACAAAAATAATATAAAGCCTATTGTATAACGAAAAAAAAAAATCACCGCACAAGAAATATAATACCACTATTAAAATAAACAACAAATTACCAACGTAACTAGTGTGCAGTCTTTCTTCTCTTTCTTCAATGTCGATACAGATTTAACTTAAAAATTTAAATCGGTTCTGTAGCTCTTGAAATGTAAAATAACAATTAAAGATTTGTTCACAGTAACTTCTTACGTGGTTGACCTACAACAATGAAGACTACAATAATCAAAGTTTGCTTATTAAAGTATTAACGTACTGTATTAATGTGCGTTTATGAAACAGCGTTAGCAAACTCCTTACAGGGTGGCCGCCTGCTTTGTAAGCAGCGTTGCAGTGTGTTAGCAGAGCTACTTTTTCTAAGAAACTTCTAATAATGTTTGTAATGTGTGCATTTACGAAAAGAACAAACACTTCAAATGATGTCAGAATGGTAGTTTTAAAATGTCTCGTTACTTAGGAAGATAATTTCGGATCCCCTCAAATGGCTAAAAACATATTTTTCAATATACTGTTGCGTGCCATGTTCCTGGAGGCCAGTGGTCGGCGGCTGTTTCGTAATACCTTGAGGGCTGGCCGATGACTCAAAGCCCGGGTGGCTCATAGTGGGAAAACCGCCGAAACTACGTCATAGATACCTGTCCCAACTGCGTCTTAACCCTTCGAGGGCGGCCGACGTGACAGCCAGCACATCCGAAACATGATGAAATATCTATTTTTAGACCCCTGTAATGCGGGGAATAACCGACTGTCTGGGCTAGTATAAAAGCACAGAATCGACCCATTTGAGGGTAGTTCGCTATTGGTAGTGCTAGAGGAAGGTGCTACACCTGTGGAGAGAGACTGGTGAAGACATCTTGGTGACGTCAAAGTCTACTGTGAGGCGGCAGGCGGCTACCTGCGGAGCAGTGTTGGCGATACAAGAGGACTGCTGCGGCGGGCTGACAGGCGAAGAGTAGGTGCGCGACGGGAGTCGAACAGAAGACCTCAAGAGTGAAGACAGCGGTGCACTCGGGGTGCTGCGCAGC